>CAKMRK010000793.1:0-11567 GCA_928213465.1 Penicillium sclerotigenum | reverse complement strand
TATAAATCCACAAATTAGATCATATAACCGATTTATAGCAGCTATTTGTGGAATAGAGCACTTATCAGATTCGATTGCTATTTGCTACTATGTTTGCTACTATGGTTGCTATAGGTGATTGATAGATAAGGTTGATAGTCACATGACATTTTATATTATATAATGTCATGATTATGTAATTTGGTGTGCAAGATTATGTAAGTTGGTGTGCACGTATCAATTCCCAGCACGCCCCTAAGTATTATATAATCATCAGGATCGCTCACTGAGCATGACCTGAGCCGCTCTGACTAGCTCACTAAGCACGACCTGATTATTATATAAGCTCAAGGAGTTGCCCAGTGTAGGTTAGGTTAGGTTAACTACTGGGATGACGTAATCTTACGAGTTAGGGCTGCGGATGGGGTCCCAAGGTACATACACACGTACATGTACATGTGTAGCAACGCTCCACCAATCTCTTTCTTTCCCCTCCCTCGCTAAAGCATTATCATAATCATTCGCTTTCCTTGATCCTCGCCCTGTCGAGATCTACAATTACATAATGCGCAACACCCGGCCGTCCCCTATGGTCCGCAAATTCATTCACGCCGACGTCTCAGCAGACCCGCCAAGGCCGTCGTTGTTGCCCTCATCTGACAATTCTGCCGAGAATTCCTGGCCTCAAGACCCTATCCGAGACGAATATTGCTTCTTCTACGGGACATTAATGGATCCAGATACATTATCCAAAGTCTTAGGATCGTCAAAGCCACCACCTATGATGCGCCCTGCTAGGATTATTGGTTACCAAATCAAACTTTGGGGCACATACCCTGCTCTCCTCGATGATAAACCACTTCATCCAGTCGATGGAATGGTGTGTGGCCTCTTATCGCCGACGCAACTTGATCGACTTGCCGCGTACGAATCGGATAAATATCATCTTCAAGGTTGCTTGATTAACGTTCTGAATAATGACGGTAGCACCGAGAAAACCATCGAAGGAGTTTCTTTCATGTGGAATGGCCGACAGGATGAGCTTCGGGAGGGTACTTTTGACCTGAAGCAATGGGGGAAGGACAGACAGCTACGTGAATTGGACTGAGAATTACAGAAATGTCCAGGTTGGTTATTCGATGCTTTACGTCAGTGCTGGGCCTATACACGAACAGGATGTTACTTCAGAATTCGAAATTGCCTTGAGACGTTTGCCTTCAGAAAATGTTGCTTTGAGACCTCGTGCTAAGCTACATACTACGTAGTTTCTTTATAACAATGTTCTTTCGGTCATCTTCCCCCTCTTTCACCTTAAGCATCTCTTGCTCAGACACTGTCAGTTCTCGCATAGGTCTCGGCTCAATAGCCCCTGATTTCCCATAGAACAGTGACTCTAAGATTCCATGGTTGACACCAGATAGTTCAAAGCTGGTCAAAAACTTCTTTAACCCTTGGACATCTCGAGAAAAACGTTGGGACGTGGTGTCTGACGCTGACACCTTGGACGAATAGACAAAACATGCCACAAACTCTACCCATGGTAAACAAGATTTCTCGTCCTTCGAAGCTGGTGCTTGACGAAACTCAATTGTAGATTTTCCTCCGTAATACAGATTGGTCAGGTACCAAGCGAAGTATCTTCTGCCGCCGTCGTTCAAAAGATCTGCAATTTCGACATGATTTGTGCATCGCTCGATTTCAGCCAAGCAACGACGGTAGGTTTTTCCTTTCAGGCGAGAATTATCGCAGTAGTTACTCGCTGCGTAACGATTGCGGCGTCGGTGGTCTGGGACAATGGAAAGGATCGCTGGTTCGAAGTAGAGAATATGACGGCAAATGGATTTCAGGGTTCTGAGACTCCATGGATTCCCCTTAGGTGGAGAAATGTGGACGTGAACAGCACAGGTAGGGTTCGTAGAGATCTTGCACACTAAATCAAGAGCTTTGAACATGTGTCGCAGCTGGTCTCTCCAGGATACAGACAACACGGGACCTCGCGAGATTCTAGGCGATTTGTCTCAGTCTTCAGCCTCAGCTCCGATCATAGTTGAATCTACAGGCCTACCTCGACCGGCAGCGCTTCAATTTACAGCCGGGTCTTCGGGAGAGGGCGGGCCCAGCTAGTGGGAATAGGCAGATGTCCAATGAGCACTAAAATGGAAAGGGAAATCCAACTTGCCCGGCCTAAAATCCGGTGTATATGTCAGGTCTTCATACGGAAGGAGAATGGCGAGATACAGCTACAATTTAGTGCTATTTCATTTTCAAGCCTTTTTCAAATTGAATCCCCGTTATAAATCTGCTGCTCTACGATTCTCGCATTAACCTGCAAACTTATTGTTAGCCCCAAGAACCTATGTGACTGAAGACAACTTACATGACGCATTCCAAGATCTTCGAGGCTCCGCACACCTAATGCTCCCATGCAGGTCCTCGTCTCCTGTGCTAGTACTTTTGTAAAGAAAGAAAAAAAATCAGCATTGCCACACTGCCTACAATAGGCGTGAAGATAAAGCACTTACTCTGGAGTGTCCTCTCAACCCCAGCTACACCACCGGCACCAAGACCCCAGAACGCCGGTCGCCCAATACCCACTGCCCTCGCACCCAGGCACAGCGCTTTCACAACATCTGTCCCGCGTCGAATACCCCCATCAACCATAATTTCCAGCTTTTCAAGGACCTCTGGACAGTATTTGCGAATTTCGAGTAGAGTATGAATAGCCGGCGGTGCAGTATCAAGGACACGTCCCCCGTGGTTCGACAGGATAATGCCTTTTACATGAGCATATGTCGCAGCGACTTCCGCATCCTCGTAAGTCTGAATGCCTTTTATGATAATCGGTAGCGAGGTGTGTTTCGCGAGCCATTGCAGCGTATTCTCCCATTCAGCATCCGAAGCTGGCCCAGAGACCGATGGGATGGCCACTCTAATGTCTGCACTTGGAGGGGATGGTTCTCCGAGTTGGTGCACGTCATCATACGGTTCGAGTCCTCTCGGTCCAAGCTCGTGCTTCCCTGGGACGGGCTCGTCAACGGTGAGGACAATGCACTTCATCGCAGGTAGCTTATTTATCCTCTCCAGGACAGCCTCGCTCTCAGTGCGATCCGTCTGGACATAAAGCTGGAACCCAAAGACCTGGTCAGGCGTAGCTCCTGCCACAATCTCCTCGGGAGTCATCGACGCATTATTCGAGATGATATGCATGGCACCAAACACTCCACACGCAGCCGAAATGCCAGCTTCGCCTGTTGGGTGCGCTAAACGGGCCATTGCCATGGGCGATACGAAAATGGGGAGCCCGACTTTCTGGCCGATGATTGTCGTCGACAGGTCGCATTCTTTGACGTTGACAAGCACGCGTGGCCGGAGGAGGATTGAGCGGTAGACCTCTTGATCCAGCCTTTTGGAGATCAGGTCTCCGGCGCCCGCGTAGTTGAAGGACCAAGCTCTTTTACTTAGGTGTTTTGTGGCGAGGGATTCGAACTCATCAAGGCTTTTGAGTGATTCCACTAAGAAAGCCTCTTTGTTCTGGGACTTGTTGTCCCGGGTAGGGTGTTCATCTGCGTTGGATATTCTGGTCATTGTGAACGATAGTAGTAGGTAGCAGGGTAACGTTGCTCAGTTAATGGCAATAAAGTAAAATAGCGACGTTGACGACACAACAATGAAGTTTCCCCAGGCGTGGGCGAGGCCAAACTACTGATGAGGGGTCCCGTCGGCTGTAGTCGGCAAACTATAGCTTCCCGATTTGGAAACATATCCGGCGGTTATAGATGGTGACCCCAACCCCCACCAACGCCATTCGTTACATTGGGAAATTAGGCTTTCGATGTACTGCCAGATCTCGTAAGGCTAAATATGAATGTAGTACCTATATAGCCATGCAAACATGAAAAATATTCACTGACCAAGTGAACAAGAACCATGAAACAACCTCAGGAATGCAGCCATCGACTACAATGTCTACCAGGAAAGTGCAAGAAATCAAGACAGGCTTTGCCGCAAAAGCTACAGGTCTCCGCTTCAAAAACGGTGTGTTAGATATGGTGACCAAGGTACATTTCCAACCCCCACGTCCCCCCCCACACCCCCATGTCCCCCATGTCCCCCATGTCCCCATGTGTTCCCCCCCTACACCCCCACACCATGTACAACTTAAATCCAAGCCACACAGTACAGTGTCATTGTCATGTGCAGCACTAGCCTGGCCGACGAAACCTACCGTGAGCTAGCCCGCAAATTCAACGAGATGACGTCACTCCCTATAACCTTGTTGGCCGCAAGCATTGCCGGAAATACAATGAGCTCTTCGATGTAGCAATGGTAACCTCAATGATAGCACTTTCCAAACGACGCTCGTGGTCACACTGACAAGGTCAGTTTTCTTTGTTTTGTGATCGGCTCGCAAGTCTAATGCCTAATATAATGCAGGGAAATTTTATATTCCATGACCCAACAGCAGCGGAGGCTGGCTCACATTTGCCGACACCGATCCCAACAAGTACCCCTGGGCAGCACAAGTGGCTTAGCATAATGAGAAATTTGGCCGGATGAACCTCTATATCACCTGGCATGTGAACCATATCGAGGGTTTGGTGGCCGACGAGTCACAGAAGTTCTTTGACAAGCTCCACAACCTTGCACGGTCATCCAGGTCGACTGACATAACCCCGGAGACTTGTTAGTCTGGGATAACATGTGCACGGTGCATCTGGCTGTGGCCGGGCCGTCCCTGTATAGACACAGGGCGGGATATGAGACGTGCTACAGTTTATGACTATGGTAGCCAGGCTTGGGGATTAGATGAGCATTCCAATATTCGTCAGTGGTTGCCTTGACGGTCAGGATTGGCATACTAGCTGCTGCTTGTGGCGTTTATATTCAACATTCGCGCGGTTATAGTTGAAAACCATTGACTTGTTAGTCTCAGCGAAGTACAGTTTGCTCAAGCCGGTGCAGAGGACACATCCTCATTAGCTGAACCTCGGAGTTTGGAACCTACTCGAGAGCAAACTGATTTCTATGGCTTCGACTTGCGTGGCGGGACAGGCTGATTCGAGCCATTACCAACCGCTCACAGTCCAAGGAAAACATAAGAAGATTATTGGAAAGTGTCAGTGCGCCATAGGACGAGAGATGCCCTCTAAAGGGCGGTGCAAGACGCCCACCACGCAGGCAAAGCGTTAATTCAGCCCAAGGTAATAAAACCCCTACCTCAAAACGTAACCTCAATTTAATTCTCTTTACAGGTCAATGAGGACTATTATACCCTACACATTGCATACTCGGGATCAAACACCAGAGCAGGAGGGCCTCGCCTTGATCTATGCCTGGACCTGCTTGTCTGCAAAAAAAAAGCGGGCAAGTATCATTCAGTCCTGCTTTTGAAAGCGAGACTGCTAGTGTCGTTTACTACTTCCAAACTACCAGGGCCGTCGGAGCTATCCTCAAGTTGTCCGGATTGATCGATAATATGTTGTCTACTCGAGGCCACTGCGTTCGCTCCCACGGACCCCAGGGTAGAAAAGGGTTTCAGTTCACGGGAAAAACTTCACGATCTCAGGATTCATAGAGCAATGATACCTGACGGAACCGGGTTTGGCAAAACAAAATAATGCTTGCAAGCAGCCTTGATGTTTGCACTTCTCACGGTTGACAATAAACCCCAGCTTCCCTTATTTACCAATAGGTGAACGAAATTGCAGATCAATGGCCTAGTCTCAGACCGATTCTTTCATACTCGTGGTTACACATTGAAGACTGCGAGGAACTGCTAATTTACAGTTTCATTAGGCCTCTAATTGTTGCTTGACCACCGAAATGAATTAGTAAAGCGGGTGGTGACTATCACATCGTATGAGACTTATAAGTCTCGGACAACTTGGCGAGTACCTAGCGCATCTGCACCATACCTCCAATCCTAATGTAATAAATCCTATATAATACACCGATACAAAAGATGCTAGGACAAAACATCCGATATCTTCCTCCTCGGGGTGAAAATCATTTAGCCGCCAGCCGTAGAATACCGAGGAATAGCTTAAAGTCTATAAAATATCCCGGGTCCGCGCATAACCGGAGATTGGATACTAGTATCCTTCGGTATTTCTTCCGTGAGGGCTAGAGCAGTGCGTTTTACAATTTATGAATCATCTGTCTCTACATCGAAAGAACCCAAAAATGACAAAAACAGCCATGAAGGCAGATAAATTGACCCAAAAGAATTGCAGTGTGCAAGTTCAACGCCTAGGCTATCGTAAACGCATCTCCAAAAGACATACCTCGACCTTTTCAAAGGTCAGAAGATGATGCAGAAAAACATAAAATCCAACAGGAGAAAAAAAAAACAGTCGAAAAGTCCGGCCACGCTGCCAGGCTTTCTGTGCCATCCCAAATTTCGCTTGAAACAAATCAAAGACCAATTGAGAGAAAAGGAACCCCATTCGATGGTAACTAAATAATCAACTCAGGTTTCACTGCCATCTTGGCTGGAAAACACAAGGAACGCCTTGCACGCATTTTGAATAGCATAGCCCAAACAAAGAAAAGGCATGTAGCAAGTAAACAATAGCAAAAACAAAAACGAAAAAAAAAACGGAAAACAAGAAAAAGAACGGAAAAAAGACAAGGTCGCGCGCACTGGGTATAGGTGATAATCAATCTTCGTGATCCCGTTTTCAACTCCCGGTCGAGACCAATACATAGGGTGATCATACCAGGAGAGGAAATGATTGGATTTGGAGTTCAATTCGCCTGATTTCGGCACTCGGGGGATTTTCCCCCAGGCTTAAATGTCCCATTTTTTTGAGTCGCCGGCAATCATAGATAAAAGAGAGAGATAAAGAGATGATCGTACAATACGTAAGACGTAACGGACGGGGTAAGTCGTAAAAGTAATAATACAATGAAGCACAGCGATTGGTGCCACTACTTCGATGGGCGCTGGCTGGAGAGGTGCGACAGAGTTAATAGCTCTGCGTAGGAAGTCTAGCGGCTGAATTGGGACCACACTGTGCTCAGCCAACCGGCGGGGATACCGATCTCAGAAGGAGCGAGCATGGACAGTTGACCCCATTCACTTCCATCTAGGAAGGCGAGGACGTCGTCTCCGCCGAGACTCGTTGATAGTAAGGTTGAGTCTGGGAATTCGGTTGAGGTCAGAGGCGGGGAGGGGGCCAATTGAGTGACGGATCCCGGTGGGGGGAGGATAGGGATAGTGTGGGAGGCGGCGGCGTTGATGGGAGGTAGGGATTGGGAGTACGGCGGAGGAGGAGCCTGTGGGCGGGCTGGAAGCCAGGAGTTGATAGGGTTCAGGCGGTTGCTTGTTGCTGTCAAATAATGGGATGGGGACTGCGTGGGCGCAGACAGAGGGGGGAAGCTGGGTGATGAGGTAGTAGTGTACATGGGGCCGTCTGGGTGATGTTGTTGAAGGGATGGAAGGGAGTAGGGGGATCCAGATGGCATTTGGCGGCTATTGGGAAGTGGTAGGCTGGGACGGCGATCGCTATCGTGTCCAGGTAGCGACAGGCCGGGACTGTTGACCGGGACCCACGACTCGCGACGACCACCGGCACCGTCGAGCATCTGGTCACCGGGGTCACCGGTTTCACTCCTAACGGCGTTGCTTCCAGCATCGCTCATGTTCGTGCGCTCATAGATGGACTCGCTTGTTGCAGGCACCGCGATACAGTCCTCGTCCATCCCAGACTCTGTCAACTGGTCCTCAATGCTTCCAAAGTCGAGGAAAAGCTTTTCGAGCAGCTTAAATTCCTCAAGGCCACCACCAGCGCCGCCTTCGCGAAGGAGGCGAACCCCATTGAGGCCGTGGTCAGAGGCATCCGACATGCTATCCAGACGATTCCGTGAAACTCGGCGGAAATCGCGCTTAACTTTAGAGAAGTAGCTGTGAAGGCGGTTCAGGGTGCGGAACCAGCCCATTGCCATCTTCAAACGAGGCCGCATCTCTCGAATGATATCCAAGGCTTTGCGTGCTTGTGCGACACCAAGCTGGTGGCTATCATGGCTCGCAGGGGGCGGCTTAGACCCCATCAATCCATCCGGATCCATGTGTGAGAAATGTGTTCCATAAACACCGACGAAAGCGGCATTGTAGATAGCAAATCCAATCAAAGGATTCTCAACAAGAGCACCGCGGGCTTGGCAGGTGGCCACAAGGTCGATCATCTGCCGCGCTGCCTTGAAGAGCTCACGGGCACTATCCCGCCAGAAACCGTCGGGTGGGCCATTGACCTTGTCGCCAGCGAACAATGGCTCATCCAAGGGGCCGGAAGGCTCATTGCAACGAATAGGCAGGAATGGAATGTAGGCACGGTGAAGGACAATTACCGATAGGAAATAGACAACATGCATCACAGTATATGAAGCCAGAGTGGTCTTGTACATGATATGTGTGTCCGTATTTCGCAACGAGTATTGCAGGTTGCGAGAAAGACTATCCTGGAACTCATTCAACTGCAGATGGAGCGAGGCGAAGCGAGATTCAGGATGCCAGGGGGGATATTGCTCTGTGCGTCGACCACCGGCGCAAGACCATTGGGCGATACTTCCCCAAATACGAATGATCCGAATAACTCGGCTGAGCACCGACTCCTCAGCGCCAACCTCCCATCGATCAATCTCCTCCTCGCTTGAGTCCTTGCGGCGAGAGATAGGTGACCAGGGCTTGTTTTCTGGAGTCCCATTAGGTCCTGAGAGCTTCTCTTCGCCAAAGCCTCCTATACTTTGACGGATGCTAGGGATTTGCATGCTTTGAGAACCGAAACTCTGCGGGCGCCGAACGGTCGGTTCATTAAGCCGGGCTGTTCGAACCCGCTCACCGAAAGCAAAAGCGTTGTCGCTCGGAAGCTGGATTCCGAGTTCCTTAACTCGGACCATCCGCGGCCGGTACTTTCCACTGCTGAGACATCGGTCGAGGATAAAACAGGCCCAAAATGTCCGGCGTTTGGTCTCTTGCGCAATGATATCATCTGAGGTCGGCTCCCTAGGTTCTACACGCCGTGGCAACCCAAAATGATCTGCCTCGGTTTTCAAGCCGGGGGATGAGCGCGAAGAATCTCGCGCTGGGAATTCATTTTCGAGTTCAAAAGGCAAACCCATGGCTTGTGCAAGCCGGATGGCCATACCTACATAGACCCAAGCACTCTTACCTCGGCACATCCCCCACTCGTGCAAGGCTAACATCAGTAGCGCCTGTACACGCGCAAGATCAGGCTGGGCGAGGCTAGCACCATCCAAGCCGGCCAGCCGGCTGCGGAGGGCTGCGGCATAGAATTCCGATGCGGCAAGTGGGTTCGAAGGATGACTAGGCGACGCTGGGGAGTGAGCTGCAGCCAACGGGGGGTGAAAGCGAGCAGTTAGGGCTAGAACACCCAGTGGAATTAGGGACGAAGACGGGTCCATCTTATAGATGGGATTCCGGGGATCTTGTCCATCGAAGGTGGCGGGAGGAGGAGCGGGAGACGAAAGCTGTCGAATCTGGCCGAGAAACGTCGCGGGATGTAGGAAGGGTAGAAGAGTCGCAAAATGTGATTGGAAGAGATCAAAGACGGCCTCCCAAACTTTTGTTGTAAGTATTGAGGAATCAAGCGCATCCACACCGAGCTTAGAACCAGTCGATGAGCCAGATATGCCTACCACCTTGCGTGAACGATGTCGTTTCGGTCCATCCCAGTCTCCATTTCGATCTTCACCTTCTGCTAGTGTAGCCAGATCTCGTTTGGCGTTGCTCACTCCGATTGCTGGGGTTGGGTAGACACATTCGCGCCCGGATGACTCGCACGCGCGACATTTTGTGTCGATCCCGGCATTGACGCACTTGATTTTACTGCGCCGGCATCGAGCGCAAGCGATGCTGGACCGCATAGTGTATTGAATAGACCCGAGGTCTGCAGATATGCACCGAGTCGATTTGTGTCAATCGCAATTCTCCCATTTACCATCGGTATCAGGGTGAAACGTAATTATTTTTTTTTGCGGGGAAAGAAGCTCGGGGAAATAGGCGAAGGAAGGTTCAGTCTCTTGATTGTCAGCATTGCATATGCCCGGGACTAGCCTGGAAACCTACTAGATACCGCAAGGTGGGAGGGGAAAGGAAGTAAAGAGGAAAGAGGGAAATGGCCAAGGGAGAACGGAATTGACGGAGTGTGGGGGAAACTCAAAAGAGTCGGGGCACCGGACCGGGAGAAACACAAGTCGGGAAGGAACGGGGGAATGTCTCCGGGGAAATAGAGCCAGAAAGGATAAGAAGAAAAAGAAAACGAAAAAGAAAACGAAAAAGAAAAGAAGAAAAGAAGAAAAGAAGATAAAATGGAGGGAAAAAAAAAAAAAGAGAATGGAGCCGACAAAGTGAGAGCCGCTGAAATTGCGGAGGGCCCAAAGTATGCAAGGACGCGCTTTTTCGTGGAGGTGGAGCCCCCCAGTTTTCTTGCCGATTTAGTTCCTCCGGATACTGGAGATGCTATAACACATATTATATGTACTATATGTACTATATGTACTATATGTACTATATGTATATAAATATTTATACAACTTTAAATATAAATACAATATCTCATGTTACAATCCTTATAATATATACCTTCTCGGCACGGGAAATATCCTGAGGCCTGAGCGGCCTACATAGAGCCCTGGAGAACATACCCCAATTCTTCCCAGGTTACTATAGGGCTCTGATCTCATGATCGTCATCTCGCATCTCTGCATAGCTTGGGTTCAGCTCACGGTCCGAAAATAAGAAAAGAAAGAAAAAAAAAATTTGGGCGATCTGGTCTGTAAAGTAGGACATTGTCTTTACTGTCGGACCAAATCCAGATTCAGAGCACACGGACTGGCTGGAATAACAATACCCGTCCACTCGCCGGCCGATTGTCCTCCGGGCACTCTCCGGCATTTTCCCTCCATTTTGGGCCGTGAGGATTTCCCTAAATCTGGGGGGGGGGGTGATCGGTGGGTTTGGGGAACATCATACGTACAATGCCGTACACTCTAGTTCCATGGCCTAGAACTCTATACATACAAGGGTACAAAAGTACCCATTCCCTATTTACCTAGGCTATTGACCAGGTCTACCCCGTAGCAGCTGATGTCCGATCGGCATTTGTCTGGGCGGCAAATCCATACACCGTCTCTTCCCGCGTCGGGAACACCAAAATAGGTAAGCGGAAAAAGAGTGTGCACAGATGGGGCATCCTCGGAGAGTACGGCGAGAATTCAGAGTTGCGAGTCATAGAGAACGGAAATCTATTACTATTCGAACTCCACAAGATAACCAGTGGACCGGACCATAAGGCTTTTTCCTTCTTTCCCACATGGTATTTTCTGTTTTTTTTTTTTTTTTTTTTTTTTTTTTTTTTGGGGGTTTCCCGTCCCTTTTGTTCCCTCCGGTATTGCCTCCTCCCCCCAAAATGTCTAACCTCCCTACCCCACAGCCTACAAATCGGGGGGAGAGGGGGGTAAAGCACCAACACCACGGTTTCCACAACCCACCCCGGTCGCTGACCCCCCAACGAAAAATATATCCTAAACACCCAGTGGGGTATCTTTTAAAATTTATTTTTGTTTTT
>CAKMRK010000786.1:0-23605 GCA_928213465.1 Penicillium sclerotigenum | reverse complement strand
GACGCGCGACTATAAGAAATATAAGAAGCTCTTATTCCTATACCTCTTAACTAAATATATTAGTAAAAGGCCTATTCTAGCTATTTAATCTAGTAATTAGACTAGGGCTAATAAAGATAGTAGACTACAAATATACCTTAGGCTATAGAAACTAGAGTGCGCTAAAAACTATAAAACCGTAAAACTAAACCGCCCTAAACCGTAAATAGTTTAGTTTTTAGGGCTAGTTTTAGAAACTATTATAGTTTATAGTTTTCGATATTTAAACCGTAATAGTTCTTAGGGCCCTAATAGTTTTTAAAGTGGGGTAGATTTTATACGCTAAATCACGTGCAATTATTTTAACTAGTTTATTTTAATTTCTAAGATACTTTATAGAGCTATTTTTAGATTTTTATAAAAATTTATATAATTTTATATAAAGATAGTTTTTATTAGGGCCCTATTAGGGAACCGTAGTGGTTTATGGTTTGGTTGCGGTTTAGGCGGTTAGAAACCGCAACCACTGCGGTTTAGTTTTTGGGGGCAAGCTTTGCCCCCAATTGCGGTTTTTGGCGCACTCTAGTCCGAAGTGTCGATTCGGGGACTTTATAGTAGCGTGCTACTCCACGGATTAATAGAATTTCTTTATTCTTAAAAGCCTAGATAGCTAATAAGATCCTACCCTCTTACTCTATTGAATTTTGAGAGCTTTAAGAGCGAATTAGTGGCATAGTGGGTGGTTAAATTAACTAAGTGCTAAAGCCCTGGAAGGGTTATTGGGAGCGATGTTGACTTACAAGCCTTCGGAGCGCATCGCGATAAGTGCTGCAGTGGACTCAGAATGGATGGATGGATGGGGTTAGCTAGCGATAAGCAAGACCGGCATTAATACGAAGAACCTAAATAATCATTGAGATTTCCCGGTTCGGGGGGGGGAGATGGTATTGGTTCTCAGCTATTGGTTCATTAGCTCCGCCAAGATATGATATCTTATTAGAAAAATATAATCCCTCTTGTGTTCTCACTTCAATTCATGACCGTAAAGATCTAGGTGACCGACAAGTCCTTAGGCTATAAAGTAACTAGGTTAGGTTACCAGGTGGGAACCAAGGAATAGTCTATCAAAATAGAAGGAAGCCAAACGAGTAAGCTCCGCAGACGATCCGGCAAAGCGTTAGTGTCGAGGTGACCAAGCATGATAAATAGAAGGCTTATACGTGGTCACTTTGGATTTACTAATGTTACCAATGATGCTTTGGGATGAACCAATTCTAGCGGAAAAGGTAATATTCAATACCCGACCTGTCACTAAATTGGGCAAAGTTGTCCGTGCGGTCTACTGCGAAGCACGTAGAATTAGATTAGTTTAGATTGAGGACTTGATTCAGCAAAGAGGCAGGATGGTTTGATGCGCACAACGGTCACAAAAAATTACAGGGTTTGGATAGATCAAAGAGATCTGGGTAAATTAAATTGGGACTAATGTCCTTAAACTTTCGTAGAAGAAGCAGGTTGTTCTGGAGTGGAAAAATTGATTAGCATATCAGGGTCAATAATTGTACAAGAGTTATTTCTGTATTTATGTTAGTTCTTTCGAGCCGGAGTAAAAGATAACCATGATCCCCAAGACACCTCACGCCTGTGTTGTAGTAACTGCGATGTCTCTACTGTTTCTGCTGTCTCCGCCGATGATGTCGCAACTTGAAAGCTCCTACTGCCCTCTGTTTGGTCGTCGTCGCAGGTTCCGTACGAGTGCTGGCTTTCTAGGTTGGTCTCTATGTAAAAGTCAAACCTCAAGTACACTTCGTATTAGTTTCGATAAGAACCACCGACCTTGGAGCCGATGTCGCTTGCATTGGGATGGATTTGGAACGCTAGTTATGTTGGGAGATATTTCTCCAAGACGATGTCGGATCAGATTGATGGAGATATATGTGTGGCTAGTAAAATATTACCATCATAATCGGGAACTCTGTACTGCACGGCAAGTTCGTTCAGAACGGGACACTTGAAAGTGGCTTTGTTTGTCTTAAGGTAGCCCAGTAGCTCAACTCGCTCTTCATTGAACATAGTTCTGATCTTTTCTTTTCCAATCCTTGCAGCTCAGAGCAAGAAAAATTCACGGTCTTCATGGCGAAGAACATCAATGAAGAACTGTTGGTATGATCGGGATGGACATTCTTTGAAAGTAGGATTCCTTACAACTTCAATAGCGTTCGATACGAGCGGTCTGGCTGTGTCATCAAGTCTTCCCGAGACTTCGACGTGTCGAAAACTTTGCTTTATTTTCTCGGTGGCTTTCAAGACTGCATCATCCCTCTTCTCTCTTCCCTCCTTCTCCTCTGATCCATCAATAACCCTTTTCAAGATACTCGAAATCATACATATCAACCTTGATGATATCAACTTCTATAAAAACCCCCCTCCCAAGCCTCCACAACCTACTACTTCCTACTAGAAGTTATACAACGCTCCTCCAGTTCCACAGGCCCTTTCATATCCTCTTCCTCCCAAACCCCCTACCCCTATAACAAACATCTCGATCTCGGGCAATCAGCCAACTGCTGTCCAGCAATCCCGAGGTCCTACAAAGGAAGATTCGAATTCAGCTGCAGCGGCGTTTCGGAGAGGAGGAGTTCAGAGACCGGCTTGCCGATCCCGGAGTCTAGGGCACAGATAACGATTGGGAGAGGGGAGGACATGGTGGAGATACGAAGGATGGACAAAATTATCTGTATCTCCCTTTTTTTTGTGATGGAAATTTGAATTTAGAAACTTATAAAACGAGCAGGTATCCTGCATATTTATCTCGAAGCTCGGAGTCCGACCTACTAGATGTGGCTTGAGAACGGAGACTAAACAGTCCCCACAGTGTCAGTTTTGGGTCTAGCAGATTATAAAAACTTGAGACTGTTGGAATTGTTCGGAATTGAATTTTATTTAAATTTTTATTTAAAGAAGGCTGATACTAATAAATTTGCATCAATTGCCCAGATAGCCAGATGGGTCAGATGAGCCAGATTGTTACTCCCGAGGTTGGCAATTTGTCTAAACGTATACACCAATCACACTTTACTGTTTACTGCAACAATTTGCTTTTTATATCGACACTAGAGTCATGCATTACCTTTTTATCGGTTGGGCAATATTAGACAAGGATCATCAGGCACCTGCATTCAGGTCTAGTGACTAGCAATTCACCTCATTCATCTACATAAGCATCACATATCATTAACTTTCTAGGAATTTCTACAAAATGAACTAGTCCATCGTAAAATATGGCATCCACTTCACCCCCTCCATCTCGCTCCACCCTGAGCAACAAAGCCCAACGATATCGCCTCATCTCAAGCCTACTCTCCCTACTAGACCGATACCTCTCCTGGCCACTCCCCCCAAGACCAAGCGAGGAAATCGCCATCCCATCGAAAGCCAGCAAAGCTCCAGGATCAATCCAACTCTACTTCTTCACCACACACTCAAACCCCCTCTGTCCTCGCAAGCAAACCAACCCAGGCCCGCCCCGACCCGTCCTCATCAACTTCCACGGTGGCGGCTTCTCAATCGGCCACGCCCTAGACGATTCCCGTTGGGCGGGTGCCGTGCTGAAAGCCCACCCAGATTCCGTGGTCGTAAGCGTTAATTACCGGCTAGCCCCAGAGCAACCCTTCCCCGTCGCGCTGGAGGACGGCGTCGATGCTATACTATGGCTATGGCAAGAAGCGCACAAGTACAATCTCGATAAAAGGCGCTTCGCACTCAGCGGATCCAGTGCAGGCGGGAACCTCGCTCTAGCAGTGCCATTCCGGCTGCACGAGGAACTACAGAAGAAGCGCTGGGCTTCGATAGGTGGGGAGATTGCGTTGGCTGGCTTGGTAGTATTCTACCCCAGCACAGACTGGACACGAACGCGGAAAGAGCGTGGTGCTACGAATCCTGTCGCTGCGCAAAAATCAATGATCTCCCCTTCTGTATACAAGTTCTTTGACGATTCATACCTTCTCCCTGCGGCGCTGCCTAAGGGGTCGGGTACTGGTCGGACGGATATGTCGCATCCTTATCTTTCGCCTGGTCTGGCGCCTGCGTCTCTGTTGCATGCGAGTTATCCACCTGCTGTGGCAATTTATACTTGTGGGTGGGATCAGTTGCTTGTTGAGGGGAATAAGTTCCGGGAAAGGCTTGGTGGGTTTGTTAAAGAAAGGAAGATGGCGAGTGTAGGCGGGTTTGTAGTTGAGGATGTTGCCCATGGATTTGATAAAAAGCCCTCTTTTTGGAAAGGGAATCAGCAGCGTGAAAGGATGTACGGGGATGCTGTTAACCAGTTGAAAGGGATGTGGAAGATTGAGGTTACTTCGGAGGCCGGAAGGAACCCGATATAGATGGGTTAGTTGAACACAAGAGTTTAAGCTACGATTACAGATTCTTCTAAATTCTGCTGCATCTACAAAACAGTGATCTGCAAAATGCTTGCCATGCAATAGGATATCAAATGATAACACCTTGTCAAACCAAACTCTCCTTTGTAAACCTCATATTTAGCGTTAGCTTACTTGCTAGCAATAGGTTTACAGCCAGCTTTAGTGCAAGCCCATATCATGAGCGACCAACAGGGCACGTTCCGGCAGTTATTCCGCTGTGGAAGAAGTGAGAGATAAAGGGTAAGGGATTGGTGGTAATGTATGTAGCTAGTATCAAAATAGGCTATTCATCTATTAGAAGGTTTACAACTAGACTACACGTTGGAACTGGTTTTGCCCCTGGACGTGATAATGGAGTTAGCAAGACTACGAGGCCATTATTTTTCGGATGACCCCACTGATCTACCGGCATCGATCTTAGATTACCTCTAGACTGATAGTATTGCTAAGAATGTCACTTTTTAATGGTTTTGCTTCGTGTTCTTTTAATGGCCTCGCGTTGTCTACTTTTCGAAGGGCGTAATTAATCTCTTGAGGGACACTAACGGAGCGAGGAGAATACTTTAAGGTCGATAATAAAGAAATTGAGCCCCATCAAGTGATTAATGTAGGGACAAAACACGAATTTAATTATGTGTGCTTTGGTCAAAGGTATCCAAGTTTATCTAGGCGCCTCCTAAGATCGTTGATACAGTCATTATACCAGTCGTTCAAATCCTTATGTATCTCATATCCCAAAACTGCTGCCATGTCTTGCCTTTTCTCATACTCCCGCAGGTATTTTGAGTGTAGGTGCTGGTAACAAAGGGCTTTCTTGGAGTCAGCGTCCTTTACCGATTGTTGCAAGACAATCGGATCATCGCTGCTCAAGGGGAAGAATTTTATAATCCCATATTTGCCTACAACCCGTGAAATACCAGCCTCTAGCACCGCGCATGTTGCTGTGGCCATTCAGGGCTTGATGAAGAGCGCCAAGATCTTGCAGGGTAATGGCATCAAAAACCACATCTTCAAGGCCCTTCTTTTTGATGTCTCCCATAAAATTAAGACCATTGGGAGAAAACCAAACTCGCACGGTCTTATTTGGTTAGAACTCGGTCGCTTGTCAGCCACAATATGCACGCAGAATGTGCCAGCCCTCTTCTGTTTCTACGCTGCTCCTCACCCCTGCCTCTGTCTTTCCTATGCCTAGTATTTACTAATTGTTAGGGAAGCTGTTATCCAGTGAAGACGAAAGCAACCCATTGTCACTACTCCGGCCAACTAGAGGTGCTTTCGCTACTTTTTGGCTCGATTAATCCATCCTCTCGTTTTTCTCTCCTGACCTCATTGCCCTGACTGTACGGTGTGCACATACCGAATAAGTATCTGCCGATGAATCACACCGCTAGTTATCTTTTGGTCTTCCGTTCTCCTTTTTCTTTTTGCCCTCCCATGAAAGCCTTTGAGCAAAAAATATATCCCACTCTTAATCCCCTCAAGTCCTAGCGGGTCGTGATCCCTACTCCATTAACAGTCTTCTGTTTGAGTGGTCATGTCTACCGACTCAACCTCTTGGACTACCGTCCAGGGTTTCCTAGAAAACAGCGACAACCAGACCGCGGATTGTTTCCATCGAACACAATGGAATGAGCTCTGTCGAATCGCTTCAGGTCTTTCTGGCCATTTGAAGTGCGTGGCCTTGGACCAGGTTGCAAGTGGGCTTAACAATATTATCCGTTTACTAGAATTCAGCAACAAGACTCGCTGGGCGGCCCGGGTTCATATTAGAAGGAACAATTCCTCCCTTATAAGCACCGAGCTTGAAAATGAAGTTGCAACAATGCAATTTATCAAGGAACATTCTAGCCTACCAGTGCCTCAAGTTTATGCATATGAATTTGACGAGAATAATCCGGTGAGCGCCGCTTTCATATTGATAGAGCTGCTCCCTGGCAGCGTCGCTATGGACGCTCTAGGCGGCTACGAGGCCCATCGTGGTGTGATACCTAGAGAGTACCGACAAAACTTCTACCGCTCCGTCGCAAATTGTCACGTTCGTCCCCCCCCTCCCCCCCCACTTCCCCCCTAGCCCATAGGCTCACCCTACTCACTTCATTATAGGTCCAGTTGACATCCTTACGACTCCCAAAAATTGGGACAATTGTCCGGAACCGCGAGGGTGGATACGAGTGTGGCCCCTTACCAGGAATTAGCGGTCCGTTCGACACAGCAACCGTATTCTTCGAGGCGTGGGCTGACAGCGTGAAATTTAAGTGGGATAAAGAAACAATCTCACGCATAATACAGAGAGGCCCAATCCCAGCGGAACAGATGGTAGCGATTATCGAGAACTTCCCATCGCAGATCAAAGCGATAGCTAGCCGGCTGTCCTTACATAACGACGGGCCATTCCCTCTAGCTCATAATGATTTCCTCCATAGTAACATCATGGTGGATGAGAATAACTTTGATGTCACGGGAATCATTGATTGGGAAGGTGCATGTACAGTTTCTTATAAGCTTATTACGTTCCCCGACTTTCGTACAGCCATGCCCACCTCCTTTGACCTACCCCAAAAATACGATCAGGATGGGCAGCCGTTTGATGAAGAACTACGAGAAACATGGCGCGAGCGAGGAGAGTATATCGAAATGGTAAAATTAGCAGAGCTTCAAGATAGCCTGCTCTCGGCTTGCCTCAGCAGCAAGAGAAACCAGGCTATAGCGTATTCTTATACGGCTTATACTAGCATTGGAAAGCTGGGCTTCTATGATCGAGTTTTGATCGAGTTGGAGACTGAGGAATAGCATTTCGGTAGCAAAAGTGAGCGTTCAATGCACATCTCCCTATACCCAGCCCGTTCATCAACATCGTGCCTGTATGAACAGCCCCTTGATACGCCATTTGAATCTACCATCCCAGATCCCACTTTTCATCTCGCGAGTGGGACCATCATATTTCTGGGGTAACACTGTATCCAGCTCTAAAAACAGGGCTCCGTCGGACTCTTTTACATACTAATTTATTAATAGTACTTAGTAGTTATTTATATTTTTATAGTAATATAGAGGTAGTATTTTAGTAGAAAGGTGAATAGGTAGGAAAGGGGTCCTTACCAGCTACCTATAAGCGACCACTGGGGGTGGAGGGTGGGGGAGGCATTCTTCTGTTATATCTAAACACCGATTTAAGGGGGAGATAACTAGCTAGGTAGGCAGGTAGCTATGTAGGCCTAAGGGTTGGGGGGTCCCTTACCACAGAGCTACTCCTAAAGCGAACTAGACATGCTACCAGCTATTGCGCTGATATCTCAGGGGAAGATAGATTGATATATTAGAATAAAGCTAGTTACAGCCTATGAGGGGCTGTAGTAGCACATAATGTCATATGCTAGCTATAATATAGGTAACATTGTGGAACCAATTCCGATCTATGCAGATAACAGCGGTGCAATTACCTTGGCATGGAACCCAGAGTTTCATGCAAATATGAAGCATATCGCTATTCGCTTCCACCGACTACATGTCGAAGTAGCTGCCGGAAATGGGAAGCTCATTAAGATCCAAACAGCAGAAATAGCTGCTGATGGCCTAACAAACTCCTCGGGAAGATTCATCTTTATACGCCGGGTTGCACAAACGGACTTATCGGTCTATAAAATGCAGTAAATTCTAGTTTACATTTAAAATTGGGGGTTGATTGAAGATTACAAAGTCATTTTAATCTGATTACATTGGGGGATTGTTCAAGCTATACTGGTGACTAGGTGCTAAATTTCACCCATGGCGTGTAGTTTGTTAATGAATCTTTGAAAGATACTGTCATCCTACGTGATCTATTCACCCTTTGTGACTTTATTCGGGCGGACGAGGCAAGTAAAGACGATGATATTTTTCTTCAGAGTCCGTTCTCTAGCTTCATAGAAGGAAATACACCTAGGTCACTCGGTTGCTCGTATTCCTTCAGACAATCTATACGGACTGTCCAGCTCTGGATCCGCTATCATTTGTGACAAAGCAGTATGAGCCCACTAGGGCTATAAACAGGAACCTTGGTTTTTGTTATGGTCTAGTGGTAAATAGCTGTATTTTACCTCCGACAATTTGGTATACTTTGGTCAAGAGGACAGTGTTAAGTTTTTTTGTTATATTTATACGGACACGCTTCTGAGAATCATTATTCTATTGTTACCATCTACTCGATAAGGGATATATTATGGCTCAGTCTTGTCCTATTCTGCTGGAAGCTCATATAGATGGTATGGGTTCGAGCTCTATCCGATATGTTTGGTATGAGATTACTTTTTTCTCTGTCTCTGCGTTTGTTTGTTTCTATGCTTTCTTATTTGCTTCCGGGTTTTTGTCGAGGGCGCACCTTCAGCTTCCACATGCGCTATACATATGATCCTATTGCTGCATAGTTTTCTTACCAACACACTCATACGAGGCTGAGCCATTCTTCAAGATCTCTATCAGTTATTTCCTTTTGCCGCGTTAGCCTATACAAACTTCAGGGCTATCAAGTCATGTGCTATCATGTGCTACGTGTAGTACACCTGTGCAATAAAAATGACTCTAAGCGGGGCACCAGTCAGGCGGGGTAGAAAAGTCAGCAATTTTCCCACGATTTACTTCACTTCTCCCACATCTCCAAATATTCTTAAATTATCTAGATCCAGGTATGCAGGGGTTATGTCTCCTTTGCATCGCTCGTGGGGACCTTGGTGGTTACTAACGCTCTATCAGATCTACTCCTCCATCTACTATCAACAATGAACGGACACGCTGCCTGCCCCAAGTGTGGTGCCGCCGCTGACGGCGCTGGCAAGAGCTGTGGTGCCTGCGGTGCTGTATGTTGATTCTGCAATACTTCTGTGCGAGCTTAGACTAACTATACTAGACCTGCCCCGTTTAAAGAATCCCTCGGGTGTTTTGGGTGACGGTATCGGAGTTGGGACTGCTTGTGGTGTAGCGATGGCATCAGGATAAGCCAGGATATCAATATGTTCATAGCAATGATATGATGACAGCGACGAGAATGAACTCGAATCTATCCGAAACCAAGTGCGATTGTTATGTACGAGAAGAAAAGAAATGACGTAAAGACATACCCCTGGAATGAAAAAAAGATAGAAGGCTGTTCACAGGCAAGAAACAATCATCAGGATATAGAGTGCGCAATAAAAAAATACCTCGTGTCGTTCCTTCCCATTCCCAAGCCGGCAGTTCAGGTCGGGACCTCAAAATCACCAAAGTAGAGGGTCACCAACCTCCCACTTCATCGAGGACCAACTATACACCGCTTAGACAGGTCCGGCGGTCTTACGCCATTGGGACCGAACACCGATCAAACTGCTGATGGTACCTGCGATACCGACGAGGCCCTCGTCGAAGTTAACGATACCGACAGCAGACAAGGGCGCAGTCAGATCGCAAACATCGGAGATAAGCTGTATCCGAGCGGCAGAGCGCTCCCTAATAAAAGTGTCAGCACACCATCTATTTTTCATTCTGGTAATAAACAGGATCCCATACTTCTCAATCTTCTTAGCCTCAACAACACCCTCACCCTCCTTACGGTCAACAGTCTTCTCCTTTTCTTGAAGACGAACAAGAGTGTAGACACCAGCAACAACGCTGAAAATCAGACCCGCAGCCCAGGAGCGGTAAGCGACCTGCTGCAGCCGCTGAGCGGAAGACAGTTTCCGAATTCCGACGACATCGATAGCTGTGATAGCGTCAAGAGTCAGGTATCCAGCATAACCGAGCTGGCGACCGATAGCCAGGTAGCGCAGGACCGGGTCGACGGGACTCTTGTTATCGAAAGCGAGGGCAGCGGCCTTGAAATGCTCTAGGAATTTGCCGATACGCATAATCTTTCGGGTCGTGCCGAACTGCTTCTTCACGGCATTATACGGGTCAATCGCCGACTGCGGCTTGTTCGTCCGGTATAGGTACCACGCGTAAAATCGGGAGAAGTATTGGATTGTGCGGAGGAGCTTATCGCGACCGACTATAGGTTGCGTGAATCGTTAGCTTGAAGTGCTCGGGTGAGGGCGGCGAGAGCTCCCATGGGCTTCTCGGCCGAGTTCCTGACAGATAAGGGGGTTTACTGTAGGGGGTTTGATGTAGTCGCGATACAAAATGGGAGGGCCTTTTTATGTGCGCCCGAGTAGAGATACCGGGATGTTGCTTTTTGGACTCTGGGGATGTATCACGTACCAGTTGTTGCGACGAAGCGCAGCCAGTGCGCCAGCGCAGGATGGTAGATTAGAGTGTTAGCGACCATTTTTTTTTCTGTTGCTAAATAGGAATGAAGAAAATGCAACCTAGGACACCTGAGGATAGAGGATGTCAAGAATCAAATGTGATAGTTCATAAGGGAAAAGGGAGTCGGTAATTGAATGGCGTATGGAGCCGGAAGACCGACCTCGGCTGATCTCGTGCGTGTGGGGAGAGATCCGGAGGTTACGATGTAATGGTATTTACCATTATTACAACATCCATGGGATTTGATCTTTTGTTCTGCTGAAATCCCTTGTAATCACTTGGAATGCTTGGTTTCCTCAGCTTTGATTGTTCCGCTCGGCTTGTCACTTTCTTCTATTTTTCATGTGAGTCTGCGTCATCCTATTCTTCCTATTTTCTGGACATTGCATCTTCATATACCTGTACTCATTAATTGCCAGATCCTGTCCCAAGCCAAGCAATAGAGCCAGCCCTTTTCCATTTCACACCGCATGTCGTATTTTATAATCCCCCAAGCGGACATCCTTCATCTTCATACCATAGAGTGCAGACTAGCCCTAGGCCAGCCAGCATTCACCTGGCCAATATCATTGTTACAAGACCAACCCCAACACTCCTCGGAGGACACTATACGCATCCGTGGTCCGAGGCATTCGAGTTTGGACGATATGTAGTTATATACGGAGTACTTGGAAGTGGATCTTGCAGTAAATTTGGATTAAATCCGGGGTAAAAGGCCGCCGTTCGGAAAACGATATCCCAAGTATGTTCACAAGTATTTGAAAAGACACGAGGATGCTACAGGAAGCGGGAGGTGGTCCCAAGATGAGTGCAACTTTTTGTTACAAGTTAGAGTGTAGACCGCTATAAAACAAAGACTAATGATGGAGCCAATTATAAGAAGGTATGTTTATTTATATGGGCAACATCGGAGTTCCCACTTGAATTAGATTGTTTGTTGAACAGTCAGGAATTCAATTTCTGTCCCGCCAAGTTCATCATCAGCAGATCAGATAGGTTATGCTCTCGATCCTCTCATACATTCATGGGTCATGTCGCACGGGAAGGGGTTGGGAGGTGGGATATCTCAAGTCGCAAGGGCCGGGTAGTCGCTGTCTCATCAATGGTATCTCCTCATTTGTTTTACTGAATGTGCATTGCCGCGTATGGAAGTCCATGGGATTAAGTAAGGCTGGCTGGAACACAACAGCCCAGAAGGGTGAGCAAGTGTCTGGCGCAGTAGGACTGTGATCAGATTACTGTTCGCAAGTGTCGCTCTAGCGGTTATGGGTGCCCATATCTGAGGTATCATAGCCGTTAGCCTCGAGGTAGTCGCGGAACCTGGCATCTTCGAAAGTAATGGTGTCCTGAGAAAAGGTCAGCATATCCCCAAGGTACTCTGCAACAGTTCATACCTGGTTAATCTGTGGCATCATGAAAATAGCCATGAATGCGGCCAAGATACACAGTGAGCTGGAGACGAAGAATGGGTCCTGGCCTGCGCGGGTCGGGTTGGGTGCATTCTTTTGAACAATGGGAATCACGTAGGTGCCCACGAAAGCTCCAACCTTCCCGATAGCGGCGGCATATGAGTAGTACTGGCCACGGATAGCGGTCGCGCTGGTCTTGGCGGCGCAGAGACCGATGTTGTCGCCAGGTCCCATTTCACCGAGAGCAGAGAAGATTCTGTTTTCAAAATATCAGCATTGACAATTGCTAAAGCCCAAGGACTTTGTTAAATTACCCGAATACGACAACAAAGGCTGCCACGTTTTCTGGGGTCGCAAGCCACTTGTAGCATCCGGCCATGATGAATCCAATGATGCCCTGGAGCCCAACACCAAGTGCGAGGGTGTAGCGAGGGCCAATCCAGTCACTCATGAAGGCTCCAAGGGCAGAACCGGGAATGTAGAAAGAATTGATCACGGTAGTCCAACCAAAGCTCTTCCATAAGGGAGCCTTATCACCTAAGATGATCTTTAGCCAGGCTGACGAGTAAATACCGAAGCTGTAGGCAGAGAAGTCGTAAAGGAACCAGATAATAGAAACAACAGCCTATAAATCATACCCAGTCAGTTAGTCGTTCATGCCTGTAAGGGCAACATGTAAACGGGGTTTTTTTTACCAAGCGCTTCCAGTAGAATCTAAACCCGTTAGTTAATGAGTATACGCGCTGGGAAATACCATACTTACTTGATAATCAGCCAGATCGGGAACTTGTGCATGCGCTCCCGGTTGAACTCCTCGGGCTCATCCATCTTCAGTCGGAGGTACATTAGACTCAGAGGGGGGATGACTCCCAGTCCCAGAGCCACACGCCAACAGGCGTGCAGGTGCTTCTCGGTAAAGATCAGGACGAGAATCATGGACACCAAAGCAGCAACCACGAAGCCGAAATCAATCTGGAAGTTGGTGAACATGATAAACCAGCGATTGCGGTGGCCACTCTTGAGCTCTCCAGTATTCTCCGCGGCACCGACTGACCCAGCAGGGTATTCTCCGCCAATGCCAATTCCCAAGAAGAAACGGTAGGCTGTCAAAGCAGCAAGCATGCCACCCAGGCTGCCGCCAGCTCCGTAGGAGCCAGCACCGAGAGCTGCAAAGACAAACAGGATAATGGTGGAGATCATCAAAGACCACTTGCGTGACCAGTGATCACTAGTGTATCCAAATATCAACATACCAACTACAGTGCCGGCAAAAACAATCGAAGAGACATTCTGTTGGGCTGTCGAATTGGTGTATGCATCACCGTAGATTTGTGTCAGCATGGTACCGACAGGACCAATGACCTAGATCCATGTGTGTCAGTAAAGATTAAATAAACATTCACCAAGCTGCACACCCATTTGGAACATTGTAGATGCGGGGCTGCAGGCGCAAGGGTGAAACACAACATACCTGGTTCAAGTAACCATCAGAAAAGAGACCAGCACCACAAGCAATAGTGGGCCAACTACGTTCCCAGCGACCTTTCTTCGTCGCTTCGAAAGGCGATAGCTCGACAGGGTGCTCCTCGAGGGGGCCGGTGCCCTTTTCCGACATTTCCTTGGAGTAGGACTGAGGTTCAGCCATTGCGATCGTGCTTGGGAACAGCAGGAAGTAATTTGGCTGTGTTTAATCCCGCGGCGTGCTTGAGCCTCTCTAGAGGTCAAAAGGATAGTAAAGTTCGCACGAGACCAACGAGGGTTACTGTGTCACCCAATCAAAATGACCAGAGTCGTGTCGATCGAATAGAGGCGTCTCTGTAAAACAGAGAGGAAAGAACAGATTTGAAGCAGAGGGGAAAGAGAAATAAGACCCATGGGGTGAAAACGGTTTTTTTTTTCTTTTTAAGAAAATATAAAATAAAAAAATTATTAAAATACAAACTAAGCAATCCTGGGAATAGCATCACTGGGGAAAAGTACTAGGTGCCTATAGAGTAGTAAGTGGCCTGTATTTGGCCAAGTATCGGAACCTAGTGAGACGCCGGCGCCCCCGAGCTTGATTATTCTAAGTATTTAGCTTTGAGAATTTCAGCCTAATACATTTGTAGGCCAATAATAAACACCACCAATATCAAGGTCCATTCTCTAGCCAATAGTGTATCTGTCAAGATAGGTCGGGGTAGGTTGCACTCTACACCATAAACTCGGCCACTCCGAAGGTTCTACGGATATAGGTTGATATCGGCAAAGTGAACACACTTCCCGATCAAATCAGATATGGAAATCAGTTCCCAGTGCCAAGGATGTGAATGTTGATCGAATAAGCGCATATCCCATGGGCCACGCACGTGCGTTGCTAGTTCCTTCGTTCACATTGGGGGCCAGGAGCACCTGCCTGTTTATGGAGTAGTCGATAAAAGGATTTTTTTGAAGTCGGACTTATACCCCAATCTGTTAAGGCAGAAGTGTGGCATATAATATATTAACTATAAGCTGGATCTGCTCAAACCCAATGCTACATATCTAGGTAATGAACCTTTTAAAGAATTTCCATAATCTCAAGCCATAAACCTTGTAGCCTTGGAATAGTTCAGCCCTATGTTGAATATCACCACGCAGATCGTAGATCCTAGGGCTTAAGTTTTGACTGTAACACAACACCTTGCTACTACAATTAATTTACCAAGGTCTTTTCACGCGCAAGCCAACATGGAATTCCTAGAATGTCTTCGGTCAGGACCTAGATCCATATAATGTGATTACTATAACCCAGAGTAGATAAGCCAGCGATATTGCAACCACGTCTCTCTCTCAAAAGCAAAATAAAGACGTAGAAATATTTTTTTGGCACATAGAAATAAATACATTTTGAATCCCGTAAATGCGACCGAGATCTTGTACAAGATAGAATAGCTTGACGTTGGAAGGGAGAAGGCTAAAGAAGGCTCGGCACGGAGAAACATTCCGCCAGCTGAGCTCGGGCTACGGTGATGCACCTGGCTTGATCTCATCACCAGACATCACCAGCTCCCATCTTCTCCCTGCTCTATTGCATCGTTTTTTTCTAGCCCAAGTCAGTCCTGTCAGCAACCCCAGTTCCCCATCGTCACCATGGGGTCTGATCCGCAATACATCAAGTTCCCCAACCTCTCCATCGCCCAACATGTCTTCAACCTCTCCAACCCAGCATGCGCACCAGCAGTCCAACAGAGCTCATTGAAGACACTCCAAGATGTTATCTTGGAGCACAAGATGGCTCCCTTCTACCGGCACCTAGCCCATCCCACCGAGGGTATTTTGAACAACTCTGGCGAAGGCGTAACACAGCACCCACAAAATGGAGGGAACTCAACGCAGCCTCTCATCACGTCCAATCTTCTTGCATCTCGCAAAACACCGTTAAAGTTTGATTTCCCGTGGGATGAGAAGCTCTATCAGTCTCTACTGGAGGATAACAAGAAGGAACTGGAGACCTTCCAGAAGGAGGAAGATGAGGCGGAAGAGGCTGCTGGGGAGACTGAGGTACAAGCTGCACGCGGGAAGCGAGCTGAATTCTGGGCTCGTGTGGGAGATAAGGTGAGAATGCGTTGGCTAGGTTTTCTCAGGCTTTTTGAGTTTGCTAGCTGACACCAGTTCTAATAGGACAAAGCCATTGAATCCCACGAAGCCCTCCTCGAAAAGACCGGATTCCTGGGTACCAAGATTGATTTGGTGATGGCTATGCTCCGCATCGGACTCTTCTTCGGAGACCTTTTGTTTGTGAACAAGACCATTGAACGAGCAGAGACCTTCGTAGAGTGTGGTGGGGACTGGGACCGTAGAAACCGTCTCAAGGCATACAAGGGATTGCATTTGCTTACCATTCGTTCTTACAGCCTTGCCGCTCCCCTCCTTCTTGACAGTCTATCTACCTTCACAAGCTACGAGCTTTGCAGCTACTCTTCGCTGGTTATTTACTCAGTGCTCGCGGGATCCTTGTCTCTCAAGCGTGTGGACTTCAAGGCGAAGGTAGTGGATGCCCCAGAGATCAAGGCCATTCTTGGCTCTGGGGAAGATCAACTGGCTGCGCTGAGTGGGAAAATCTCCTCGGGCCCCGGTGCCCAGGATGAGGAGATGAAGGATGCAACGGCGTCACTACCCACACCCGCCGGTGCCAAAAAGGCCGTCAACATCTCCTCTTTCTCAACCGGCTCCGGTGTGCCAGCAGAGGCCGAGGTTCCCGTTGATTTCGCACCGCTCGCAAACCTGGTCACCAGTCTCTACAACGGCAACTACCGCTCGTTCTTTGTAGCACTCGCAGCCGTTGAGGACCAGTTCCTGACACAAGACCGGTATCTGCAAGAGCACCGGGCTTGGTTTGTTCGTGAAATGCGATTGCGCGCCTACCAGCAGCTTCTTCAGAGCTACCGTGTGGTGGGCCTGAGTGGCATGGCCAACGACTTCGGTGTGACCGTAGACTACCTAGACCGGTATGTACTGTCTATCTTCGAACTGAATTCATTTGCTGACCATAACCATAGGGACCTTGCCAAGTTTATTTCAAACAACCGCATTGCGTGCACCATCGATCGTGTCAATGGTATCATCGAGACGAATCGGCCAGATGACAAGAACAAGCAGTATGCCGATGTTGTGAAGCACGGTGACTCTCTGATAACAAAGCTCCAGAAGTACGGCCAAGCTGTGCGTCTTCGGGGTAGTGAGCGAAGCTAGAGTGGTATGTCTACGAATTGGGAGGCATTTTGAGTCTCAACCCCACAACCTATGATCAACTATGTATGCCTGAATGGACAATCTTACTTACCGTTGAGCCTCGAATTGGCCCCTTTAATTCTATGACATGCCACGGCATGGCCAGTTCCTGACCAAACATATCCATATTATTAAGTCTCCGCACCGCGCAGCTCCGGAAAATGGGTCGACATCGGGCAACCGTCTGACTTGCCCTCGGAGAACGGTCGTCACCGATCCTTATCATGCATAAACTGTATGATCCGCAATCCCGGATGTAAATATGCAGTAGTTCTCCTCATCAACCAATTCTCGTAGCCATATGTCCAGTCTCCATGACTCTGATATCTCAATATCCTTATCGTAATCAGCTGCCGCCCACCCGTCCACCCGTCCACCCGGGCTGTGGGGAAATGCTGACTCACAGGTTCACCGCCGAATGTCCAGGGCTGTTTTTTTCCCCCTTCTTCTCCTGATCGCAATCAGACGATCACGACAGGGGTTCGCGCCAAAAGGACCTTTTTTAATTGATCAATCTGATCTTTGATTGACCATTCGCCAAAATGTCCTGGCAATATAAGCTCGCATCCAACGTGCGGGCCTCTCCGCTACGGGAGCTGACTACCCGGCCGAATGGCCTCCTACATCGCCCGGCCGCACGTGGCGCTGCGGGGTGTCTCTCCGCTAGATCAGGTACGTAGAGTACCAGGTCACCCCAGCTTACATATGTTGGGGACACAATGTTTCAGTGTTGCTCATTCTTCTCAATATGGTGTGATTACTCGTCTTATATACAACCCCCCCTCATTTTTGGTTTGCGATAACAACTCCGCGGCCTTTATATACTTGATTATCTTCCCAGTTATATACTTGATTACCTTCCCAGCTTTGGGGATACTAGTTTCCTTATTCTGAACCTCACTAATCTCCTCCGGATTAATCCAGAGCCCATCATGACTCAAACCACTGTCTCATATACCGCCAAGCGCACCCTGTCGGCCGTCCAAACCCGCAAACGTCTAAATGTCGACAACATCAACCAGCATGTTAGGGATGCCAAGTACGCTGTGCGCGGTGAGTTGGCTGTCAAAGCCGACACCTACCGCCAGCGTCTGCTTGATGGCGACAAGACCCTGCCTTTTGAAAGCGTCATCTTCGCCAACATCGGTAACCCCCAACAGCTCGATCAGAAGCCTATCACCTTCTTCCGCCAAGTCCTTAGTCTCGTCGAGAACCCCTTGTTGTTGGAAAACGCTGAGGTCCTCAAAAAGTCATTTGGATATAAGCAGGATGTGATCGACCGAGCCCATGCCCTTTTGGCCAATGTGCAGAGCGTTGGCGCTTACAGTCACAGCCAGGGTGCACCAGGTATCCGGGACAGCGTCGCCAAGTTCATTGAGAAGCGCGATGGCTTCCCTGCCAACCCCCAGGACCTGTTTCTGACTGCTGGTGCCTCGTCGGGTGTGAGCACCATCTTGAGCGTCATCTGCAACGATCCTAGTGCCGGTGTCCTCGTCCCCATCCCTCAGTACCCTCTTTACACTGCAAGCTTGACGCTGCTGAATGCCCGCTGCGTTCCTTACCTTCTCGAGGAGGAGAAGGCATGGGGTACTAACGTCACCACGATCCTCAAGTCCATTGAGGACGCCAAGGCCGCTGGCACCGATGTGCGCGCCATTGTCGTGATCAACCCGGGCAACCCAACCGGTGCCTCTCTGAGCGCCGACGACATTAAGAAGGTACTTGATGTCGCAGCCGAGGAGAGCTTGGTGGTCATCGCTGATGAGGTGTACCAAACCAACGTTTTCAAGGGCGAGTTTGTCTCCTTCAAGAAGCGCCTGCGCCAGCTCCAGAAGGCGCACCCCGGCAAATACGACGACATCGAGCTGGTCTCGTTGCACAGTATCTCCAAGGGTATGGTGGGTGAGTGCGGCCACCGCGGTGGCTACTTTGAGCTTGCTGGCTTTGATCCCGTGGTCCAGGAGCAGATCTACAAGCTCGTCAGCATTGGCCTGTGCCCGCCGGTCGTCTCACAGTGTCTGCTCGAGTGCATGGTCAACCCTCCCCTCGAGGGTGATCCTAGCTTTGAGCTCTACCAGAAGGAGTACAACGGTATCTCGGAGGGTCTGCACAAGCGTGCCCTTTCCTTGTTCAACGCCTTCCAGCGCATGGAGGGTGTTGAGCTCCAGGAACCCCAGGTACGCATCATAGACTCATTCAAATTGTTACACATTTACTAATTATCTCAACAGGGTGCCATGTACCTCTTCCCCACTATTAACCTCCCCGCCAAGGCCATCGAAGCTGCAACCGCTGAGGGCCGTCCCGCCGATGAGTTCTACTGCTTGGCCCTTCTGGACGCCACAGGTGTCTGCGTCGTCCCCGGCTCAGGCTTCGGTCAGAAGGAGAACACTTTCCACTTCCGCACAACCTTCCTTGCCCCTGGCACCGACTGGGTTGAGCGCATCGTCAAGTTCCACTCCGAGTTCATGGACAAGTACCGATGAACATGTACGAATGTACAAAAAGCTATGTAACAGTGGACTGCCCATCCATCGCCACCTGTTCTTCAAGCAATTGGCTGCCACCATATATTATTTCTGGTTGTGGCCTTTTTTTCACGTCTATGCGTGATAGGCCATTGGCATCCATCTTATGTGTGGCCCCTACGACGCAATTTTTTTTTGGAATATTTGAATTTGGATATGGATCTGGAATTGGTTTGCCCTCGATACCTCGTAGACTACTGACTCTTTTGGGCTTGCTATTTTTTGATTCTCATTTTTGGGTACTCTTCGCAGGCACTTATGCATCGCATTTGGAATAGTGGTATACATTTCCCTCGAGGCCCATTTGCATCGCTCGCTCTCTTTGATATAAGTACTGTGTACTTCAGTTTGCCTTTTATAGAAATTAAATTATGCTTCATTGGTTCTGATCAAGTGCTTGTATCCTCTTCCTTGTGTTCTGGATTTCGAGTTTGGCTACGGGGTATTTGGGAAAAGGAGAGATGACATGAAGTGCGAAATTCTATCCAGTAATGATAGTGCAAATATTAGGTTCAGTGAACATTACCATTCACTCTTCAAGTCCAAACGAGCAAAGCAAACCATGGTGATCGCTCCAGGGCATAACTTCAGGTCGAGTGTGCTGGGACTCGGGGACATCCGTGTCATTTTGAACGCTCCGTTCTCCTTCCAACTCCCCCACTGATTGAGCCTCGAGTATTTCGATCATACACGCCTTGAGACCAAGCAACGCGACTTTATCCATCCGATTTGGTGGAAATCGCTGCTTTCCATCTGCTCCCCACGTATACCCGAATTCTCCAGGACGCAGGGCTGTCCATGCATCCGTAAGACCATTGGTTTCTACTAGGGCAGCATCTTCATCCAGAACCGGGTTGAAGTCGCCAGCAACCAATCCCCGACCTGCACTTCTCAGAAAAGAGGAGACAATAGAGAGCTGCCGGGGTCGGTGGGAAGGTCTGATGGGCAAAGAATCTAGATGAACATTTGCAAGCCGTACTCGCGTAGAAGAAGCATCTGTAGACGAAGGGACGAACAGATCGCAAAAGAGTACATCTCTGCCGAAGTGAGAAGGGAAGGAGATTCTCCAAACAGGTCCTAGGGCAAAGCTGCACGTCTCAGAGCGGGGTTGAGATCCAAAGCGTGTCTTGGATACCAAGGTGATTGTCGTGAATGAGTGTCTGCATGATGTATTCTCGTGCTCGGTTGAGAACCATGATTGGCGAATACGCTCATGGCTCAGGATCAGTTGCAAGGCCTGCTGTGATACTTCTTGCAGAAATATGATGTCCACTTTGGAATCCAGTTCGGTGATGAATTTGAGAAGTTCTGTGACGCGTTCTTGTGTCCGCTCGGATAATGCGTCGATATTCCATGTTATGAGTACTAGATCGGGTGGTCTGTCATCGGTGCTTGGTGGCTCTGTATTTGCTTTCGTGTTCACTGGATTCCACTGCTGGGACGTAGGGTCGAACTGGTGCCAGGATTGGAATTCTGGATCTGCTGGTAGGTCGGTTGGAAGAGGTGTGTCATTTTTCCAGGACATCTTGCTTGTCCGAACAGGTGCGTAAATATCCATGGTGAAAATGAGGTTGATCACTTCCAAGGTTGCCTTTCTCAGAAGGTTTGGGTTAGTGAGATTAGTTAAGCATTAAGCCTTAGGTTGACCACAAGTAACAGGCCCCGGTTGTAGCTATCCAGAAGATATATTCATACCAAAGCGAATTATAGTTTAAGTCTGGCATTTTGTAGTAGCAATATGTAAATCTTGAGCCAGGGACCCCACACTCGTAATCCCCATATGAGCCTTCTGGGATTTTGATACATAATTTCAGTAGGATGATATGGATTTCCCCTACTCACGGGAAGATAGAATTTCCAGCCTATGCTCTACTGAAAAAGAAAACAAGACTATCCTTTGACATTATCAGAACGACAAGCTCCGATGCTGGGTTAGATATATAAATGAGGACAATAGATTGTTCTGCGGACCCACCACAACCTAAAAAGAGAGAGCCAAAGACAACGAAACAACAGAACAATCTAATAGATTTAGTAGTTTGATGACAAATTCTGATGTGCAGCTTACAATGACATAAATCTATTTAATTAGTTGCAGAATATGTAGGAGCAGTCATTATTCTGCGTGGTAAATGCTTAGTTTAAACGGTGAGCAAAGACCGACCTCGAATCCTTGTATCGTCTAATGATGAGCTAGTAGTCAGCCGCATTTGATCCCTAACAAAAGGAATTATCCTCAGCAGATACATCAAGCACAAGAGGATACATATTATGTCTCAATCTGACATGTACAGTGACACAAGAGAGGCGAAGAAGCGGTGAGCATTCCAAGACAGAAAGACAGAAAGACAGAAAGAGTAAAAACCAAAAATACAATGGACATGAACATAACCATACGGCTGAGTGATTGGAAGCTATGACCTTAGAAGCACCAGCTCCATCCCACCAGATCCCTAATAGCTTCTCCCGATCCCAACACATACGGTGTACAACTGTGTACAACATACATCTTTCGAGACCCATTATATATGCAAGGTGCATAAAAAGATCCACTCATATGCACATGTCACTAAATTTATATATATGTATTCGGTAACCGGCCAGTATTGCTTGGACCATGATTCGCACCTCCAGATCGTACACGCAAGACCTAATCGTATAGTCATGCGCAGCAATGTGCAGCATACTGTGGTCACACCGCAGACCGCATTCTTGGACGAATGCTGCACCTACCTCGTGCCCCAAGCCCCCCGCCTTGCATTGTCTTGGCTAATGCTTAGCTATGGGCTGGCGCTATACGGAGTACAGGGGGATTTCCCTGTTGCTCTCGGCATGTACAAGCGTTAGGATACACAGCTAGACAAGTAAAGTACATATTTATATACGTTAGGTACATACAAAGTAGGTAATACTGAGCAGCGAGGTGTTTCGTTCTATTTTAGGTGGGGTGGTGTGATACATCTGTATACTGTATACTACATATGGTAATTTTCTTTTTGGTTGGTATTGTAACTGAAGATATGTCATTGTGTATTTATGTATCTTTCAAACTCACAGCACAGACCTCACATATTTTGATTTGATCCACTTTATGCCTCTCTTGTCCACATTATTTCAGACGTGTGAAGCACGTCCCCAATCACATGTTGGCATGTCGGCGTACAGTATTAGCTGTTGCACGTGACCGAACTAGCGTCTTGTTCCTGGGGATTTGGCCCTCGGCGGCCCACCAGCGGCTCAACCAGTTGCGGGTTGCATGTTCCGCCACAGCTTCCACGTCCCATACACACCCGGACACATAGAAAGATCCTCACACCCCACGCATAATTAAACAGATCATGACACTCAAAAATCTCAGCAGAGTATTCAAAAGAAAACATATAGAGAATGATCCGCACTTGCGGCCCAATTGCGGTTCGCCAAATGCAATCGGGATCTCTGTTGCCACCTGCGAAGTCAACGGCAACCCCTTTAATGGGTGGAAACTACTAATTCCACCTCCAGAACGACACGCTCTCAAACTCAGAGCCCGACAATGCAACAGTCAACGAGAAAGTCGCTTCTTCCATCTCCCAATAGAAGTTAGGACACTGATTTAGATCGAGCTAATGTGTAATCGGCGCGTACATATCGAGCACGGGTGGATGTTGCCGTCACCATTCCGTCCGAAACCAAAGCGGGACAGGAAGCGCTAGGAATGGTGGTATAACGTGTGCCAGAGGAGTGGATCTTGTGTTGATGACCAGGTTTCGGTGCGGCGCGCCCTGTTGCCAATAATATCTATAGTATCTATAATAAGCTTTTCTCCTATCTCGATATAGCCGAGGCGAAGCTTAAGAATAAAGGTATGATCTAGAAGAAACGGATATTATAGGCACTCTAAATAGTAAAGAAAAAGCTCTCTAAGTACTATACTACTACTAAATACGAGCCTTATAGTGATATCTACGCTCTAGTAATAATCTTCTCTCTGTTAAAGAAGGTCTAGTACTTTTCCTCGACTAATTAGTAGGGCGATATTAATTATATGAATCGTTATTAAGAGGTCCTAAACCGAGAGTTTAATCGATATAGGAAGATACTTACCTATAATACTAATAACCTAGCGATACTAGAGACTTCTAGAGTAGCTATTAATAAGAATAATAACTATAATCTTAATACTACTTATATATCGTAAAACTAGCTATTAGAAGAGCTTATAAAACTAGATAATAACGAGATTACACGATATCTTACTTATAGAACTAAGCGATAGAAACCT
>CAKMRK010000785.1:0-64229 GCA_928213465.1 Penicillium sclerotigenum | reverse complement strand
TTTTTTTTTTTTTTTTTTTTTTTTTTTTTTTTTTTTTTGAAAGCATATTGGCCAGTCAACTCAATCTCCGACCCAACCACCATACGGAAAGCTTCTGAGGACGCTTGACGCGGCCCCAATGCAGCGTTATACCAGCAAACAAAAGCGCTGCAGGACAGCCGAGAAGGACCTAAACAACCCTCCGAAGAGAGGAGTTCCCTCAAGGTAGTCCCACTCAGACACTTTTGCTGCTGGTATATGGCCCAACTCCGCCGAAGCGTCTAGGCAGGGCGCTGTCGACGGCGACGGGGACGGAAGGCCCGATGCAAAGGGCCCTTGTCCTCCTTGAGCGAAGTCGTACCACAGTCCGCAGGAGGATCAATGTCCACATTCGCGAACAAGGGAGCCGGAGAAGGAGGACCACTCTGCAGATCATCCTGCTCCGCCAGACGACCAGGAACGAAGACCGGAGCCAAAGCCGACAAAGGCGTCGAGCTCGAAGGCATCGCAAGAGAAGCACTGGAAGCGTAAGAGGCTAAAACACTAGACGGCTTTAGTTCCTTCTTTTCCTGTTGTGCTCTCTTTGCATCGCGACGTCTCTTTGCTTGCGACGGACGGTTCTTTCTCTTGAAGTACGCCGGGGTGGAATCAGGACGCTCATCTTCCGCACCGCTGCCAATCGGACTCTCAGCCGGAGCCGGAGAATCGCGATGGTCGGGGGCGTAGAGAACAATCGAGTTCCAGGGATGCTGAGAGACCAAGTTCGCGCGAGCGTCATCCATATTGTTAACCGGCATGGTGGTATTGCGCGCCGATTCTGAGTCCGGTGACTGCTCATCTCCCAGACCTTTGGCGATCCGGTGGACCCAGATACCTCCAGACTGAGAGAGAACCGACACATGAGACACGGATTCGGGACAATTGTCTGCAGCCATGACCCAAGAAAGAATTTCCTCATCCGTTTCCGTTGGGCCCGCGATCAGACGATCCATCTCCTCGTCAAAGGAAGATGAATCCTCCTCGGTCACAAATTGCACTTGTGCAATTTGCGGTTGGCCCTCGAGAACCTTCAGAGTCCACTCAATCAAGGCATCAAGTCCGGAGTACAACTGCCGTTGGTAAGCAATCAAAGCCCAGGGGACTTGAACGAAACACCAAACGCCGATGAACAACAACGTGGCGAAGAAACCTTGCCCAGGCTTGGATCCAAGCGAGTGGATGTCGACAAATTCCTCGGGATCAGAAGATGTCACTCCGTCACTTGACCAAGACGAGACCGGGATGGGTACCAGGAACGGGGTTGGAAACCAGGGCGGCATATCATCGACCAGTCCAGGCTGGACGATGACATCCGTACCAAGGCTCACAATCAGAAAGTCCGTCGAGTTTGCATACCCATGACCAACGTGAGCATGCGACTCCCGTACAGGATGCTCGCGCTGGGAAGCGTGCCTGCGCTGAGAGGCGACAGCATTCACCACGTCACAGAAGGTCCAAGACTCCATCGTCAGCTGGAACGTACCAGACAGACGCCGCATGAACGACTGCTCTGGAGTAGTGAACCCCGGGATGGGGAACCACTGACTCCAGAGAGTCATGCCCACGAAGATCCCCAAGAAAGGGATCAACATGTTGATTTTTTTTTTCTATACGGGGAAGAGATAAAGACGTTAGCATGTGTCAACAGAGTCTAAGATGGAAGGGGAATCTAAGACTGTTACTTTTTAAAATAAAAATGAAAAACAATTGCCGGCGAGGCCGGACACGCGGGGGGAGCAGAAAGGTAGGTCACAGCGCAGGGGGGCGCTGTTGAAAAATGGGTTGGTAACTTGAGAAGAGAAGAGAGAGAGAGAAGAAAGAAAGAGAGAAGTGAGGGGAGATGAGAATTTATAGGAAAACCTGGGTCCTCAAATGGAAGGAACGACACCAAATGGAAGGAACGACACAAATGGAAGGAACAACACAAATGGAAGGAACGACACAATGGGCACACGTTATGTGTCTCAACTATTGAGCTCCCATTTTAGGCAGGGGCGACTACCAGAAAGAGACGAGACAACCCATTGTTCACCGAGACCGACTATTGGGCCTATTGAGCACTTCAATAAAATGACACGAGCTATTGTTGAAAAGGGACCAAACGACTATTCAGCCTTAAGCATGTTAACCGGTCCAATAGTCCATTACCGCAGGTTCTGAGTCTCTTCATTGCAGAACTTGCACTATAGATCATCTGAGGAATACCTTAAAAGATTACATATGTAGACATATATCTAGCTACATAGCTACATACACTGTAGATAGCTGTAGTGCACCCGGTTAGAATGTTAAAGCAGATACATGTCGTATGGCTCTTCAGATTTTGTCTTCAATGCATCGCTAGAAATGAGAGACTTTCTCAAATCTTCCGTCTTTTTTTGTGTCTGAGACCAATATACTCGGGATTTTGGCTGACTGTCTAGCTGTCACCTCACATTGTGTCGTGCTCGTCAAGTCTTATACCGGTTATCTTTCTACCTTGTGTGGATGGTATACCGGAATGGCAACTTGGTCGTTGTCAATATGGTCAGGTCATTGACATGTCTCCACGGGGTGACACCGTTACCCCAGATGAGAACACCAGGCTCCTTTGGGGTATGCACAACTCACTCCACTCAACCAAGCATCGCTTCTCAACCATCAGCATGGCCAATCGTCGATTATCCGGTTTGTCTGTCACCATCTCGGAGCCAACAGGTGTTCGGGAACATTCGCAACCCAATGTCCTGTGATGATGACGGCCTTAACTCAATTGTCTCTTTCTCTCATGCGCAAAATCTTTACTGGTGCGAAAGCCCTACTCCGCCCCAGCGAGTCGATCACGATAACGGAGGTGGAAAGTCCACATGTCTGTGTTATGGCTACATTAAACCCCTAGGGGCCTCCGAGCACATGATGATATGGATCGAGATAAAACTACAGGGACTGGCGAACTCTTTGTCCGATAGGACCTGGAAGGCCAAATTCCTGGGCTCGCGGGTTCAAAAGTGCAGCTTGTCACGTCGGAATGTCAACACCTGCAGGCAGCATATCCTGAGTAAACACATTAACAGCACACGAAACCGATATCTATGACCTCGACTGAGAGGCCACCTTCCTACAAATCAATCCCAGAGAAGCTAGGCAAGATTGAAGCCCCACAAACCATTCCGAGCTTAACAAAACCGTCAACTCTCTGAGCTGACTGGCTAATAGGTGTCAAACTCTTTCGTTCAAGTATTGTTCCAAGCCGGATAAGACAGATTCGACGCTGAGTGCATCGCAAATATGTTCGCACAACAGCAGCCACCCTATATGGCTGCCGGCCAAGCAGGCCCGCGTTCCCCGAAGACTGAGCGGCGATTGAAGATACCTCATAATCCGCAGCCAGGGTTGGGCATTCGAGAAATGGCAACAACGAGCACACCAGTGAGGACGAAACACTTTTATTGGATTATATAGCTACCGCGTGGTTATACACGCTGTTGACCGCGATAGAAAGAAGATCATTATGTCTGAATTTGATAGGGTCTATGTCTTGTCATAATGGTTATGTATAAGTGCATACCAACATCATTTCGGGGTGGACCAATCTTTCAAATATGGAATTGTTAGTACTCTATCTACCGACGAGCACTCTATCCCCGTAGCACTGCTCGGACGGTTCTCAACTCCTTGATAATCTTATTCTTTGTTAATTTCCCAAAAGTATTGGTCTTTATTATGTCACCTTTTGCACAATGGTGTTAATTATGCTCTTTCTTTGTCTTTGTTCTTATGTTCCGCTAGCTGGAACTATATAATAAGCATGCTCGATGTACTACATCATTTAGTCTAGAACAACAGATTAACAATCCCACAAGAAATTGGAGTCAGTGAGTAAGTACTTTACATATTCTCACTCGGCCTCAACTGGTTTTGTAAGCCTAACGCCAACTTCACCGCAAATGGCACGCAAGTACCCTGGGTTTGAGCCACAGGGCGATAAATTACGACGATGGATGGAGGGTGCCGATGAGCCTCGATGCCCTATTCCTAGGACCACACTTACTATCACAGACATCGATCCTAAGACCTGGTATGTCGGTTCAAAGCCGGATCTCCTTGCAGAAAAGTGGGAGTACTGGGTCCGGATTTTTGGCCTACCAGTTGATGACCTAGCAAGCAACCAGAAACCTATTTATCGGTTTAACTCAGTTGCATCAATTGTTAAAGTTACAGGTGAGGTGACATTTTGGATCGGTCGAACGGGACCAGGAGTGATATTCATGGATAATATGAGGAGAGCACAAAATTCCACGAACTCTTACATGTCCGAGTTTGCCAAAGCTTTCTATGAGTCACATTTTCCCCTGGACAGCCTGAAGTACGTTATTGTTACTAGTATTGTTCAACAGGAAACCAGGCCCTTTATTCGGGATCATATTTACAAGTCCCGGGAGGAGCTTGAGTTTCCGCCCCACGAGCCGCAAACTTGGGAGTCTCCTTCGCCAGAGTTTTGCGGCATTCTTGGTACTCCCATTGGTAAAGTTGTCGCGGCCTTTGTCTTAGGTGCATATGGTCAGGGCGTCAAGCGGATTCCACGGATCGTGACATTCCATACTGCCAAAGACTTCAGTGAATATAACCTTCGGTTCGATATTGAGGATGTCTGAGAACTTGATTAACTTGACTACCTCTCTCAACAGCTGATTTTCACAGGTATATATGGTCTTTTTGTTTGGCAAATGGGTTATTAAACACTACTGACATTGTTATTAGGTGTGTTCACCTAGTGTTCTAGTTGTGACATGAATAAACCTAGAAGTTTTCAAGTTAAACAATACTTTATTTTAGTTTAATCCAACGTCGATTTTATTTCGCACCGTAGAAGACATCCCGTAGGACCAATAAGAGCACAGAATTATTCTGAGTTTCCTGAGCTTTTGAACTATGTAACAACCGTTGATTTCCGACTCTTTAAATCAACCTACCATGTATCATATAGCCAATTGGGGAAACAAAGAGCGTCAAGTTCCTCGCAAGCTTTATGCCTTGGGTGATCTATCCTTGAATAATATGAGTTGACATTCTAAGAAACATTTCAAGTATGCCTAGCCAGACATAGCCAGACAATAATCTTCTCTTTGACCGAGATGTGGATACTAACTTGGGACGATTCATGGATCGGATTATATCGGATTATGTTGTATGCCAATAAAATTTTCGGTGCAAAACCACTCTGTTCCTTGGCTGCTGCCTACGGGAGCACTCGCATTTCTTTTTTTTTTGGAGTTTCCTTTGATGTTGGGCTGCTTTTTTTTTGCTTTTCTTTCGACTTGTGTATACTGAACTTCAAATGTTATTCCTCCAAATTGCCATGTATACTTTGACCCATAAAATATATCTTTAGTCTCGATGACAAGCTTTAAACTAAATCCACCTGATAGTGAAGCCGCGTCAGTGCTATTTTTGGGGATTTCTTTTATCAAACGCGACACCATATAATGCATCATTGGTGGATACATATGTAGTGTCCAAACATTGAATGTGTCAACCTTGGAAAAACATAGCCAATGGGATGATCACGTATAGAGACAACTCATCAACTTCCAAATCTGATGTATCGGGACTTGTAATATTTGGAAGTTTATTTGTTTTTCTTTTTTTCTTTTTTTGCTTTTTCTTTCATCTCCCCTCTCTCTTTCTTCATCTCTCCATCTGTCGCAACGCTAGTCCGTCTAGCATCTAGTATCGCAAGGCATCTACGGTTCTCAGATCGCGGAGGCTCTCTCCTCCACCATGCACTGACCTCTTACGATTCAAACTACCCAACATCAACTGCCATTCCCCGATCTTACTCAAGCTTCTTTTTATCTTATTCACGATGGGGCTCTCCAACGCAGCCATAATTGTCATCGTCCTCGTCGCCTGTCTCGCAGCAACCGCACTGGGAGCATCGCTCTTTAAGCACTACAAACCCGCTGATGGAGAAACCCCATTCAGCCCGGGTTACGAGCAGAAGGTCTACATGGCCGAAGTTCGAGCTCGAGGGTTTGAAAATCTGAGGCAGATATCCTGGGGTGGAAGAGATCTGGAGTCTCGTTGTATGTTCGTGTGATTTATTCATTTGATCATCTCGCTAACTCGTTGTTGATTAGACCCCCCAGCGGGGCCGGGCTACTATCGCCCCCACACTTACACCGAAGACACCAACACCTACACAAAAGACACGGGGAGCTCGTAACTTCTTTTCTTTCCCCCTTTCTCGCTTTCACAAATTGCATGGATATTTCCTGGAATGAACACGGGCGTTACACGAGTGGGAACTGGCGTTACACGGGGTTACAGCGAGTTTCAGCAATGATGGGTTCTTCTCAGGGAAAGAAGGTACTAAGATGTGAATGAGTTCGCCTGGTTTCAGGGGACTAGGGCATATCCTTCGGAGGATTATTCTGATTCGGTCGGTCATGCTGGTTTGGACAATTTTTCGTCTCGAAATTATGATTTTTATGGTACGAGGTGACCCTGGATCTGCGCGTAACTCATGAGATTATTGCATTGCAGCCAATTTGCTTACATTAGTGCATGATATTCACAGTATTGCTCTAATAAAATCCAAAAAAAACTTATCTTTACAAAATGAGGCAGTTGTCTGACCTGGGGGTAACTCCGGACTTTCGCTTGGGATGGATGACGTCAGGGCTGATTGGACCTACGCTACCAGATCTCCTCGAATTTATTAAAGACATGGTGCGATGAATCTTCCGCTCTAATTGAGGGTGAACGCGCAGAACAACACATGTGAGACCAGGGATATCTCCCTCTCCAGCGGGTCCGGTGTCTTGCGCCCTATGGAATTCCTCATCGGTGTGGTTCATCGTCCCCCAAGGAACAGGTATAATAGCTGTGATAATCTATCGACTGAAATACCAATCCAACTAATGACGCACGCTCACCACAATTGTATGGATCTACACCATCATCCAGCTCGGTTTATTTCTCATCCTTTATCTCTTGCGCACATGCCTACACTCCAAAACACGTACTACACCAGCTGCGGAACGACAGCGTCGAAACATCCTGACCCTGCTGTCTCTCCATCGCCTGCACCTCAATCCTCCAGATGGTTGTCATTCCAATACGGAGACGCCGCCAGCTTGGCCATCGACATTATGTGGTCGGGTAAACACCGGTATGACCATAGTCGCCTGTATGGTGGTTCCATTTATCCACCTGAAGATGCAGCAGTCAGGCACACGGCACATCGAGGCTGACATTGTTATGCCATTCCTTGCAGCGTTGATGTCCGCCGCAGGGGCGGGGTTATTTGCCATCTCGCGCGTATCAGTCCACGCCTCCAGGTCCCTGCCATCATCATCCCCTACTCCGAGATCGGGGCCGGCCTTGCCCTCCTTTGCTACGTTCGACGCCATTATACCCTGTCAGTACTTCGGTCACCCGTTCCAGACAGTGGACATGGTACACCAGGGTATGATTATGTGCGGCCCTTGCGGATGGGCTTTGGGCGCTTCAGGCTTTGGGCGAGGGTGTTCAGACCGGTAGCTTTGCGGCGTATGATCGCGGTCAGCTTCTGACTGCCAACGCGGCTAGTCCGTTTGCTTTCATCAGCCATTTCGTTTTCTTATCTGGGGGTATGGCGTCTTTTGGTGGTTCTTTACCATCCTGACTATCCGTTATACTTTGCACACACAACTGGGAGGCTGGAAGAACTCACTTTACCATGTCTATGTGGTCTAAGGGGTCTTTCCGTGGGTGCGTAGGTTGATTCCTCTTTTTTTGGAGGGGGAGATTTTCTAACAATTCTCCGATTCATTCAGGGTACTTTTACTAACGCTATTGAATATTGGAGGCTTATGGATTCTCCTTCCTTCAATGTGTTTTCCACCGCCCTTTTACTGCTGCTCGTACTCACGTGCGTCCCCACAGGTCCTGACCCTAAGGGTATAGTGACAGGCTGAGTCTCGGGCTTAGATCACAGATGGAGAAAAAGATGCGAGGATCGGCGGCCTGCAATAATCAAAGAAGCGTGAAACACCCCAGTGCGTCGGTTCGGGTTCCCGAATCTTGCAATATCACCCTGCAATATCCGCAAAAAACATGTTTGACTCCACATATCTTCAATTACAAGACACTTGAGGGTCTGCATTATATAAATGAGGCTATGCATAACTCCTGAGTTCGGCTTTCCGACCTTCCGCCGGTATCATCGAGTCAGGGGAAATTTTGACCCGTCAGGTCCGGCTTTCGGGACTCCAAGCGTCTCTATAGACGTAATTTATGATCGCAAAGCTTCAAAAGTCCCTTGAAACAACACTCATGTTCTGTGGGGTTACATGCATAGACGGAATCTCATCATATGGGGTAGCTATGGGTGCCCTCCAGGGCTGAGCAGTTGAGGCTGTGAACCAGTCGGGCGCACGGGTTGGAAAACTCCGTCGAACATTCGAAGGTTAAAACGGTGATCCACAAATCTTATGACCGAACTATCTATTCCGAATGGAGTATGGAGTACGCAGTGGATATAGATTGTGAATGCCTTCAAAATGTTACTTGGAGAGCCATCGCAAAAGAAGAATTGTAGATGCCTAACAGAATTTCCAGACAAGGTAACAAGTTTATACTGTGAAATGTCGCAGGCAGCCAAAATAGTCTTTTTAACCATAAAACACCCCCGTACTCGTACTGGTATCCGGGTTTGCTTGGATCCACCCTATTTCTTTAGCTTGTGCACGTTGATACGAGTACGGCTGTAGGGCCCCAAGCTGACTAGCTACATGTATTTATACTAAGGTCTTCCTTTGAGGCTTTTTAACTCTCAGGTCTCAGCTGTTAGCTCTCCTTCGATCTTTTTTTTTTCTCTGTGTCTTAACCCTTCAAATCTGGAGACGCGGCAATATGGACTCCTCCGTAGAGTCCTCGGATACTATGCCAAACTATGATAGCGACACAGCAAGCGAAGGAAGGTATGTAAAAAAAGATCACTTCTGGGAAGAAGAGTGCATATTGAATCCTATTATTCTACTGAGAATTATGTCTAATTAATTCCAAGACCATCATCTCAACCTGTCAACACCAAAATCCAGGCCAAGTTCCAAATAGCCCGGCCGCCCCCAAAATCAAGTCAACTACTTCGACTCAGCCCCAAACTACTCCTTCAAATCCAACAACTACCTCCAAACCACCGACCAGTGGCTGTACTAGAGATATGGCAGCCGCCACTCCGCAAATCGAAATTAACCAGAGGTTTCCCGCAACACCCAAAGCTTGGCGCGAGGGATATCTACGCAACCCTCAATGACCCATATATCACCAATACACAGCCCGATGAACAAAATCATCCCCAAGAACAAGACACACAGTCGTACAGTACCCAAGAAAAGGATATCGTCGCTGCAATGTGCCAACCGCCAAGCAGCGATAACCCCACATCATCAATCCACTTCCGCGACACCAGATGCATCTGGCAAGCCAGCCCCAGCTCAGCAGGATCTGAGAAGGGCACTAGCTACAGGTTCGTCATTAAAAAGGAAGATAATGCAACCGACTCCGAGCAGTGTCGGATGATTATGCAGTGGGAGAAACGGGCACTCCCTGCAAATGGAAGTGCGACATCCGGGTCTTCAGATACCGAACAATTCGTTCTTATGGCGATTGACCGTAAGATGCGTCGGAAGAGTCGCATTGCTACGATGACTCGGGCTGGATTCGATATTTCTGTGAAAAGGAGTTCGGTCTTGGATCATCTTCGGACTTGTTTGGCATTGGTGGAGCCTGTTTCTGAGGGTTCCGCGGACTTGGAGACTTGGCTGTACACCCTTGTATTGACTTTGGGTGTCACAGTAGCCTCTCAGGAAGGCTGGTTAGGTTGATTTTATTTTAAATAACCTAGGGGAGACATGCATGTACCTAGGCCACTTGGATAGTTTCTGGATTATACCGAACATTTCTCCCTAATTACTTTTCCATATCCAATTAAAACTCCGTGAAATGCTGTTAGATAGATATGAAAGCATTTGGGTTACTAGTACTGATATTGAATTCACTATTACAGACTGGTCACAGCCATGAATAAACATGTGTACCGGTGCCCTTTCCGTTTTAGTGCTTACCACTTGCCTTTTTTTTATCACCGAGTAAAACTGAGCACGTCCCTGAGTACCCTGACTTGATTATGGGACATTTACATAATCAACGTGATTGCTCACTGAGTCTCCATCAGGTGGTTTGTAATTTATGCTATGTAATAATTGCAAGCTCCATCTAAATTGCGAAATACAGGGTCTTAAACACCATTGATTGGACCCCTACGTTTCGCTACGGTATACACCGACAGAAGGCGGTTGCCGGAAGAGGTGCCCATTCTTCCCACTCCGCCATCTCCATTTATCCGGTCGAAAACCTTCAATTCCTCTCTTCAAATTAATAGATCAGTCAAGAGAAATTGCCTGCAGTGACGAAACGGAAGTCTTGTGCATCAAGCACAACATCTTGCATGTTAGAAGGTCGGACAGGAACGTCGAATAAAGCACAATTTGGTATTGTCATTGGGGCACCATCGACTATGGTTTTAGTCACATCCACTTCAGCACACGAATATGGCTGCTACATATTGGCCGGCTGTTAGATGAGGGTTGGCACGTTACTAGGCACTCTTATACCTCTTCGTCCCTAAATCATGCCCGTCACGATGATATGTTCATCTAGCTACCGAGTCCTCTTTCAGACACTTCCAGTTGTCGGGATGAATGTATATCAAGACCCTAGTTCCGCCTCTAGGGCGCTTTTCCTTTACACAATATTGAAACGGATAGAGTTCTCCGCTCCTTCCTACGCCCCTTCGTTATGACGTGTTTTCTTGACGAGATGTAGTGCTCCAAAAATTGAGGATAGTAATGCTATGAACGAACAAACTATCATAGGATAAACGGCCCTGTGGGGGCTAGGTATAATCTACGGTGGTCTGGGTGCTGAGCAGAGCATCACTGAGTAATCGAAGAGCATCCAATGAGCATCAGTCACTCTTGATATAACTACTCTATAAATCTAAGCATGGTCACTTACCTTAGTCCATACTGACATCTACTTAGTGAGCTTCAGCCTGAGCATCTTTATAAAAGCGGCAGATCAAATACGAAAGCCCCACCAGCTAGGGAAAATCCGGTACGTATACGGAGTAGTTACATACATAGGCTGGAAGCATTCTTCTCGCCGATGCCATCGCAAGCGCAAACCACACTTGTCAAGGAACTACCAAGTAGTCAGCCCCTCTTCCAGTGCTTTGATCTGCAGTGCCAGCAGACGCGAGTAGTATCTGCTAAGAGCGAGATTTCCACCCATAAACCAGAATCCAGGGTGACCACTCCGCCGCCAGATGGTCCGAATTTCACCCTCTTTATTAAGTCCCCAGATATCACCAACCTTATCAGCGACCTTGTCGCCAAAGATCACACGAGTTTCAGTTCTCATGTTCTGATAGCCAGTGGCGAACACTATTTCATCGGCTTCGAGCTCTGAGCCATCCTCAAACCGGAGTCCATGGGGAAGAACTTGGCTAATCTCCTGTCCATGCTTTACCTTGACCTTGCCATCGATGATGAGCTGGCTTCCACCGACATCAATGTAGTACCCACCTCCGCGCTGGAAGTACTTCATCAAGAGACCACTACCCGACGGTCCGTTGTCGACCTTGAAGCCTGCCTTTTCCAGCCCTTCAATTGTCTTTGCGTCGTTCTGGTTTATGAGTTTGGTGACTTTGACCTGTTGCGCTTTGAACAAGCGCAATGGAATGCTGCTCAGGTAAATATCGGCGTCTTCGGTTGGAGGACCGGTCTCATCGTAGAGCCCTTTGAAGGCAATTTTCAAGGTAGATTCGGATGATACTACACATGTAGAGCTTCTCTGGACCATGGTAACGTCGTAGCCTTTCTCAACAAAGTCCTGGGCGATATCGTTTGCCGAGTTACAGGACCCAACAACAATGGCCTTTTTCCCCTTTGACTCAGGATTTGCGCCAGGATGTTCTGAGCTGTGACACATGTGATCTCCCTTGAAGTCCTCCATTCCTTTGAAAGCGGGAAGGTTTTTCTTGCCAGAGTGGCCAGTAGCTTGGATGATGTGGCGTGGGTGCAAAGTGCGTGTCTCGGTTCCGTTACCTGTCTTGCGCTCGAGAACAACCGTCCATTGCCTCTTGTTCTCATCCCAGGATGAGGACTTGATCTCAGTTTGAGTCCAAACATTGAGCTCTCGGAACTTCACGTAGGTTTCGAGGAAGTCCGCCAGTTTATCTTTTGGTGTATAGATGGGCCAGTCGGGCGGGAAGGGCAGGTAGGGCATGTGGTCGTACCACACTGGGTCGTGAAGAACGAGTTGGTGGTATCGCTGACGCCAGTTATCTCCGATTCTCTCTTCTCGGTCAACGATGAGGGTGTCGACCTGCAGCATCTTGAGACGTGCCGCGGCAGTCAAGCCACCCTGGCCAGCACCTTCATTTATCAAGTCAGATTTTATACTTCTAGAGGAGAAGGCTTTATCGGCACATACCAACGATCAATACTGCAGGGTCCTTGCCCTCAAAGTTGATCTCATCAGTGCGTTGATCTTTCCAGTTCTTTCGACCTTGCTGCTCGCCATGTCGAACACCAACCGGCCTGTCCTTGTTCTCCTCGAAGCCTTTTAACTCGATCATAGAAGTGAAGACGGTGAAAATGTACCACTTGCCGTCATGTTCCGCCAATCGAATGAGACCATTTCCCTGTCCATTCTTGGTGGTGACCTTGGTGTAAAATTCAATTCCGAAAACATCACCAAAGGAATCAATAGGAGCCTTGTGTGGGGATTTGAAGGCAGACGATCGATCGATTTCGATTTTGCTAGGTGGTGCCTCGGTGACAAAGGCAGCGATGGCTTGACTCCCCTCGATAGTACGAAAGTCCCACGAATAGCACAGGTGGTCACGCCAGTAGCAGTTATCGAGGAACAGTGATGCAACCACTGCTTTGTCACTGGTTGAGAGACCCAGATTTAGCTGGTTGATGATTTTGTCTGCAATAGCGTTCGGGTCTAAGGGAATATCCGACTCGGGTTCCGACATGGTATTGGGAAATTGGCCAAGTTCGATATTGTAGGAACCCGGCACAACTCGCTCCCATGGTGGCAATAGATCATTGGGGTTTTCCATGTTGATTTGATTTGATTTGATTTGCAACCTGGGGATGGAAATTAACACGAGGTACAGAGATGGGATGGAGATCAACCCCTCCTTGTCTCACAGCCCCTCATTCTGACAATGTATAGAGTTCCAATCCCTAGGTTATGTGCGAGTCTGCATGACAGGGGGTTAGATCTGCCCTAGTTTACTTGGGGCTAGTCCCATTCCCGGGGTATTGATCTTTTAATACGAGTCACATTTTATCAGAATTATTCTCACTTTGATGATTTGTTTAGAATACTTCTGGGCTCCCTTTGGATAGATAGCATTCGATTACTATAAATTTCGATAGATATAAAATTCGGTTGCTTTAAGGACCAAAAAGACTATTTGGTGAAGAAATATCGATTTCAGATTATTCCAGAGTGAATGAACTTAAAACGAAAATAATTACCTCTTAATGTGATACGTATGCTTATTGCTCGCTCTTTTTGACCATGTACTAGAGATCTTCGTTTGTTGTGTGCGACTTCTGAGTGTGACAGCCAAGATATATACATATATACAACCCCGGCTCTCTACCTGATGGGTAATGTTATACGTCGCTAACGTTATTTGATCCCAATTGTTGTCCAAGAGAGTCGAAGAGGCTCTAGTCTACATTGACCGTTAATCTTTTAAAAAGAACAACCAAGTTCTAGATCTTTTTGCTGGGAAAATTAAACCAAAGCTTTTGTTGACATGTAGGAATTGGAAAATATTATTTTTAATATATTATGCGACATAATTGGTCCCATTACATCAACTAGCATCATTGGTCTAGTGGTAGAATTCGTCGTTGCCATCGACGAGGCCCGTGTTCGATTCACGGATGATGCACGTCTTTTTTTGGGTTTTATTTTTTGGGTTGTTCTTCTTGACAGTCAATTGGATCTCTTTCTAGTAACTACTTGTAATTTTCGATTTACAGAAGACCATTCATAATCTCGGACCTATTCAAATTTCCTCTTCCATGTATGTAAGCCAAACGGGTAGGATCTCCCAAATTGGCTCCCACGTCCACTGCTCTTCTTTGGGCTGTCACGACAATGCGCTCTTGAACCTCCCTGGTTCTTTCAAGAGGTTGTGTTTTCTAATTATATTTACTTAAAGACCACAAACTCAGCATGAAATATATGGAACGACCGCAATGTGGACATATTCTCCATTGACGAGCCCTCTGGCTAGAGCAGCACCAGCAAGCTCACACCAATTACCAAGGAGATGCTGAAAGATGTTGGAGATAATCTTCAAGTTGAATATGACAAGAGAAAGCTCTACACATGGTGCTTGCCCCTCTGAACATGAGTCTGGAGTGCATGAGGTACTATGGTTAACAGTGAGTTTTGAACATGCGGTTCTCTACGACTCCAATGGGTCTTCACGCGTGGTTGGGATACACCCAGAACGGACATTACTGCATGTTGATGAATATTTGGAATACAAAATAACTGTAATAGTTCATTGCACGTCTTGCGGCCCTCATGGTCACAATCTGGTTGATTGTCGTATCCTGGCTGGACTAGCGATCACGAACCGCTAGTCCGCAACCCACCTCGTAAGATTCACACAAGAATACCCTCCACACCAAAGGGAGATATTGATTTCGAGTGTGAATTTATCAGATTCACACGACGGGAGTCCGCTGTGGTGCTCAACGTGGCAGGGCGAAGAACCGTATGTCTTGTTTTCTTGTTGAAAAGAAGCACATAGTTCTACGATTCTTTTACCCAACAATGTGTTGCCAAGCAGATGTTGACGAGGTCAATCAGTCTCCATGGTACCCAGTTGGACTTAAACAATACGCCTGGTACTTCTGCTTTGAGAACCGACCCTCACTTGACCTTCGCCGGTGAGGTCATTACCGAGGAAGAAGCTGCATTCCTGGCTGTCTACCTTCGGCAGTTCAGAAATGCCTTGGTAACCCACCGTCACTCGAACCACGCGAGAAGGACGAATGGAACCAGAAGCTACAGCTAGAGTCCGCCGTGTTCGTTCATATGTTGGACGCGGGAGTATGCGAGGGTGATGATGAGAGGAGAAGTGACCGTCTCATGAAGTCCGGGGGTGGGGCCTTTCCTCCTTTTTTGTTCAGTTTTAAGTAGGACTAGCCCCAGGGGATCTGTCTTTATTATCAACGCGACAAGTATGTTTGCCCTCTGGGGCCTTTTGAACCACTTCTTTTCTGTAGCGATAGGATGATAGATATTTCAATATCATGTCGAAGGGTGTCTGAAAGTTCCAGTCTCGTATCCATTCCCCTTCAGATCCGATGGTTTTACCCCCTTTATACTACTACTAATGTATACTTATTCTTTTTCTATATTGTTGGGTTAGTTTCCGGCTAACAACTGAGGATGAGCAAGCCTACTTCAACGATGATATGGCCTGTCTCGGTCGTTCAGACAGGTAACCTAACGATCCTTTAGGCTATATTAACTAGAAATTTGACGTGATCGAAATCTGGCAAAAACCTAGAACCTTAGATGTATGTGTGAAATACCTCGCAAGACAAGTGGCCTAAAGTGGAGATTGGGGCCTAATGTATGTGATAATTGGACCCCCCGGGCCCATTTTAAATGCTGTGTCATCAGTCTAGACCGAGCCCTCGGCCTGATCTCCATTTTGGATTTGAGGGTCTTCTACCTGAATTTCCATCGTTATTCTTCAACTACTTGAACTAATTCAGTTTCGAAGTATAGTTTTTTTATATTTAATTGACATTGACATCATTAAAGCTTAACCCATAAAAGAGGGATGTAGATTTGGTAGTGCAGGACAAAGCGTATACGATACTGTAAGAAATAAGTCTAGAACGTCAACACATCAATCCTTAAATAGACTGAACCCTTCTCTTCCGCTCTTGGCAAATTCTGATGCTTACTACATGATTTCTAGGGCTGAACTGCCGGTATTCGAACTGCGGGGAAAAGGTTGTGCCACTCCTTCCCTTAATGATTCTCTGGTCACCCATGTTGATAATATCTTCTTCACTGTGACATGTCGATGTGACTAGAACGTGGAATTATCATGAGTCGGGCCCGGCGTCAGGTCTTAGGCGGTTGCCTTGGGGCTTTCTTATTGCTTCTGCTTTACCGCTATCACACAAACGGAATTCCTCCCTCGACCCCTCCACACGATGCACAAAAAGACACACTGAATGTTGAAATCAACACAAAATATTTATGGAGAAAATTACCCGTGCGATACCCAGTCGCCGAAGTCCAGCCACTACCCGTCACACTGCCCCAGACACTACCAAAGGTCCAACCGGCAAACTCCGAAGTATCCCGCCTCAATCTGGACCGCCAAACTAGCAGACAGTTGGCAGCGAAAGAAGCATTCGAACGATGTTGGAAGTCATACCAGTCGCTTGCCTGGGGCGCAGATGAGCTTGCGCCCCTCAGTGGTAGTCCGGAAAATAAGTTGGGGGGATGGGGTGCTACACTAATTGGCAACCTTGACACATTGTGGATTATGGGGATGCACGATGAATTCAAGAAGGCCGTGGCGGCGGTCACTCATATCAAATTTGAAGACATACAGTCGTCCGAAATTAATACTCATGGTGTCAACATCCATTTACTCGGCGGCCTGTTGGCGGCATTTGATCTTAGCGCTGATCGGAAATTGTTGCAAAAGTCAATCGAGCTGGGCGATATGCTTTACGCCGCCTTTGATACCCCGAACAGAATGCCCATCATACATTGGGACGCACACAAAGCTGTTCGCCGAGAGGAGCAGGTTGCAGAGGAGAGGGTATTCAGTGCAGAACTAGGCTCGTTCACATTGGAGTTTACAAGGCTGTCTCAGATCACCGGTGACCCAAAATACTTCGACGCCGCCCAACGAGTCATGGAATTGTTTGACAAGCAACAGGACGCCACCAAACTCTCAGGGTTGTGGCCTGTCTCCGTTAATGCCAGAGAAGAGCTTTTCACCGACAATGCCTTCACCTTGGGCGCTGAAGCAAGCTCTCTGTACAAGTCATTACCTCAGGCATACGCTTTGCTAGGAGGCAAAGTGCCCATGTATCGCAAGATGTACGAGAATGCCACTCTCACAGCCGCAGGCCACAATTTATTCCGACCGATGAACCCCGAGGGCAAGGACGTGCTCCTTTCTGGCACTGTTAGAGTGACCATGACAGAGAGCGGGAATTTGCAAACCCACCTAGACTCGCAAATACAGTACCGATCTTGTTTTACGGGGGGTATGTTTGCACTAGGAGGAGCACTACTCAATAATCCCTCCCACCAAGAAATCGCCCACAAGTTGGTCGATGGATGTATTTGGGCTCACCAGGTCATACCACTGGGGATTATGCCCGAAGCATTTGATGTGGTTCCATGCGCGTCGCAGACAAACTGCCCATGGAGCGAGTGGCTTTGGAAGCAAGAGGTCTGGAAAAAGGCGAACAGCCTCGAGGAAGAACCAAATCCAAGACTCAATGTCAATACTTTCATCAAAGACCACCGTCTACCTAAGGGATTCATTGGAATCTCGGACACTGCTTATAACTTGCGCCCGGAAGCGATCGAGAGCATATTTACTCTCTACCGCATCAGTGGGCGTGAGGATCTCCTCGACGTAGCTTGGGATATGTTCCGGGCCATGCAAAGTGCGACGCAAACGAAGAACGGCAATGCAGGCATCGTTGCTGTCACTGATGAGGGTAGCGAACTGACCCTCAAAGACTCGATGGACAGCATGTGGATGTCGCAGACACTAAAATATTTCTATCTCATGTTCAGCTCTCCAGAATTGATCAGTTTGGATGAGTTTGTCTTCAATGCCGGAGGGCACCCGCTGAAACGCCCCGAGGCATCCTGACAAGGGCTGTTCAAGGAAGTACATCTGTTTTGCACCACTATCGCTCTTTTTATTTTTTCACATGGTTGGCTTTCTGACTGGAGCTGTTGATGACTGGAATGTCCATAATTGTACCATAGTGTTTTGTTATATGTAAAGCAAGGTGTTATGGTTAGCTGGAGCCACCAATGAGCTCAAGTTCTCTCTAACCAATGAACTTAGGTGAGGGAACTCCATTAGTAAATCAAATAGCATCCCCCACCTGTGTTTATTTACATTTTAGGAAACATAGTCAGATAAATCGGACAGAAGGTTCTCACCAAACTCATATCCTTCTTCATCGTCTTCAGTCCACTCCTGTGTCTCCATTCTTCGCCGGGATACCGATTTTTTTTTTGAAATAGTCTACCTCTGCATACCCACCATGCGTGTCTAGTGCCAACGGCATAAGTCCATAACGGCCTTTAGGATCTGGATCAACATCGGTGGCGAGGGGCACTTTAACTGCTGGCGCAGTTCCCTTTTTGGCAGCAAATGCCAAAGCCGTCTTGCCATTGCCGAAGTTCAGCCAATGTAGCTCGAATTCCTCTCAAGCAATGATTAACTTGAGAACGGCATCACCCGCTTTCGTTGTGTGTGTGAACGGCGCGTAGCCGTTGCGATCTTCGCTGTCTGCATTGAAACCTGGTATTGTGAATAGTAATCCGACAGCTTCTTCATGGTTTCTAGCTACCGCAAAGGCTAGTGGCGACATCTCGCTCTTGTCGCAGATTTCTGGATCGACCCCTTCCACAGCATGCAGTAGCTTCATAACGCCGACATGTCCGTAATATGCCGCTAGATGCAGTGGCGTTTGACGCGGTTCGTTCCAGTCTCGGCATTGGCGCCTGCTTGCAGCGCCTTTTGGTAAGTACTCTCTTGCCCGTGTTTTGCTACCTAGAATAATGCTTTGCTTTGAAGTTGTTCTGTATTGACTTGAGAGAGATGGGAATGAGGAGATTGCATATATGGTGGTCGTTGTTTGAGTAAAAGTATAAATATCAGCGAGGGATTAGAGATTGGCTGCTACTAACAGTAGCAGCTCATTTGATAAATCTGTTAAAATCGATTTAGTGGTGACTGGTGAATTTTCAATGTGAGGGATCACAAGGTGGCGGTTGGAGACTGCCGTATAAGGTGGTTTCCTGCGAGAGTCCCCACTTCAAAAATTGTATGCCTAAGGCTTCCAGAATATTGAGATGCACAACATATAATTAGGTGGATTTGAGGATGCGATCTGAGACAATGATGTGGGGTTTGTCTTGGACCATCGAGGTCTTCTTCTGTACTAGTTTCAATTAAGTAGAAGTTTAGAGTGGGTTCATGCGGAGAGACATAGTGACACATATTGACTCATCAATTCAGATCGAATAAAATGAATGAGATTTGGTCTGAAAACTATCGGCCCCAGAGACACACTTTACGTGCACGTGCAACATGATCGAATCCACAAGGCTGCTACCGGCCAATCGGCTAAAACCGACATCAACACCCCTATCCATCCTCGACGCAACAGTCGTGCGCTTTACTCCAACAGGAGCAATTTGGATCTTCAACCAACATGCAGACTTAGATAAGAAGACCTTGATTGACAATTTGCGAACTTCGCTTATTGAAACCCTATCAAAATTCCCTCAATGGGCAGGCCAACTCCAATGGGCACCCGTCAACCCCAAAGGAAACCATACAGAGCGCTTCAATCGTCCACAGATTGTGTACGGGACTGATGCAGACCCAGGTGTCGAGTGGACAGTGATTGAGTATCCCCTCCGAGCAGATGAAATCGTCCCCACAACGGAGGAACGGGTCTCATCGACCCCCAACTCTCAACCCGGAGTATGGGTAGGCGATGACTTCGACCAAAGGATCTTCCTATCATCGAACCCACTGGCATTGGCCAATCTGCGCGACTATGCCGGTCTGCCAGCGATGCAAGTCCAAATCACTCTTCTCCAAGAAGGGGACTATGCCATCGGAATCCAGATAGCGCACTGTTTAGCAGACGCACAGGCTTTGATGATATTCATGCATCTATGGGCATATAACAGCAAAAAGCGATTCGGAAACCAGCCCGAATCACCATTAATGGGCGAGCCCGTGTTCGATCCCGCGTTACTGGACAGCTGCGCCGCGGGTGATATCGATAGCCCCGAGCCAGACCCGACCATCGTGAACACCGCGCGGAAATTGCCCCTGCATCGGTATAGCTGGTGGGATGCGGCTGATGAGGGCTGTCCGGAATTCTTAGTACCGACAACAGAGAACTCCAAGCCACTTCCTGCTGAAATCGACCACAAAAGAATCTCGCCCTCGGAACCAGCGCCCTGGGCTTCGTGGGATTTCTCGAAAAAAGTCAGATACACACAGTTGCACTTCACGGGCGAAGAGCTAAGAACATTCCAAACTGTCGCACTCGAAGCCCCAGGGGCTCGACGTGATATTTCTAGACTGGACGCTTTACTCGCACACCTGTGGATAACCATTACGCGAGCGCGCGGACAGGCCGACTCTCTAAGACCTGTATATATGAATTTGAGCCTCGGCGCACGACCGCGTGTTTCGCCCGCTCTTCCTGATACGTTCATCGGATCCCCGCTGTTTCTGACTTATGTTGGTGGGGCTGGTTCCTCGGTATGTCGGGAAATATTAGGCGAGACGGCTAGTCGGATCCGAGAGACAATGAAGGGGTTCACGGCTGATGCTGTGGGGTTGATGTTGCATGATGCTGCGCATGAGGTGTCGCCACAGCGGCTGTGGCAGGCATTTTTGGGGTCTGAGCATACGATTGTGACCTCGTGGTTGCGGCTGAGATTGTATGAGGTTGACTTTGTGGGTGGGAATAAGCCACGTTATGTGCATGCTGCTATGCCTAAAATGGATGGGTGTGTTCAGGTGATGGATAGTGCGGTTCGGGATGGGGGGATGGATGTTGCGCTTTATCTTGATGAGGTGGCTACGGGGCGGTTGCTTGATGGTTATTGCTCTCGAGTTTGAAATGTGAATGTATGTTGGACATATAAAATTCATTTTCGTGGACTGAAAGTAGATAGTGGTTGATATTCACATAGCCGGGTACCCCCAAATGGAAACAAAAGAAATTCAAAATTTGTACAGAAGAATAATTAAAGATAGACATGGAGAGTAGCAATACCTAGGCACTCATTGAAAGCGCCCGATGTCGTGATCTCCGTTTCCGACAATCGGCGTCTCGACTCTTGCGGCCCATTCGGCCAAGAGACAAGTGTTCAAGAGTTTCAGGCTTACCACCCCAAAGCTTAGTTCTGCCATTCCGTTTCTGTTGAATGGGTGGAATCCAGAAGTGCGTGACTAAAGCACCAAGGAGCATGCAGGCGCTGAAAACGAGAAGAACAATGCCGTGCTTGCGGGTTGAACTGTTGCCTGGCCCTGAGCCAAAGTGATAGTATGTTGAGAAGATTTGTACGAGAATAGAGCCCAGTTTCCCCGCTGCAGCACTGATGCCGTGACATGTTGCGCGGTACCGGGTTGGAAAGATTTCGGCGGGGATCATATAGGTTGTTGCATTGGGGCCTGTGGGTAGTTTGTTAGAATGACCTAATGCCTCTATCCTGGTCTCGACTCACCAAAGTTGAACAGGATTTGGCCAATGATATAGCATGCCACCACAGTAGAGGGGCCGGAAAAAAGACAGACGAACATGGTTCCCAGAGCGATAAACAGGGCCGCCAGTGCGATGAACATATACTTCTGCAGTGCAACACGATCCAGCTTATGGGCAAAGATAATGAGTAGTACGCCACCGACAAAACTTCCGATATTGAGGATAATCAGCCCACGCACAGAGGTCTGCATGAACATCGTGTAGAGATTGGCATCTGGTGAATCATCCGTCTTCCAGGCTGGTGCCGATGTGGAGATATTAAGTTCGCCCCACGTCTTGGCTAAGAACTGAGGACTTGACAATCCAATACCGTAGAAGCCAAAGTCAAGAAGGAGCCATGCGAGAGAGCAACCAGCCAAGCTGCGCCAGTTCCCTTCTGTCCAGAAGTACCGCATGATGTCGGTGCGTGCCAACCGCCAGTGAGAGTTGAGGGTAGCGGGGGGTAGGCGGGTGAACTCATCATCATCATCAAAGTCATTATCATAGGTTGACCTGCTAGTAATGGATGAAATCGGAGGTAGTTGAATCGCACTACCGGCACTGCATGTAGCAGTGTTTCCCCAGCCCACAGACTCAATCATGCCGGGCGTGTCGTTGAAAAGCGTGGTTGCATCAAACTCCGCGGTGACGGGATCGTCCACGATATCGACGAGGTAGCGAGGACTCTCTGGGATGGCGAACCGGAAAAGAGTAGCGACTGCACCGGGCACGACTCCGATGGCGACCACCCAGCGCCACATTATATCAACGGTGCGGGTGAGGTCTTCACTCGGAGTGCTCTTACTGCGAGCTATCGCGATCACAACCAACGAGACAATGTTACTTGCAATCTGACCGAGTGGTTGCATGAAGAAGACGGTGGCCATCATGCGGGCTCGATGTTTGGTAGGGGCAAATCTGACATTTCCAAGGTCAGTTTCTCCACGGCCGAAGATATTCGAGATGGATCAACTTACTCAGACGTGATTACTGCACTGAGTGGATAATCTGCGCCAACTCCAAAACCGACACAGATTCTCCACCAAATAAGCCATGCAAAGACGTTCATGCTGCCGTCCACACCTGTCGAGGACATCACCACACCCAGAGTGGCTGTAATGAGAAGTACCAATTCAACGCCATACATTTTCTTCCGCCCATTTTTATCGGCTAGAAATCCAAATGTCACTTGGCCTAGTAGGGTTCCTGCAAGTGTTGCAATGTTGATGCATGTGAGTCGTAACGAGGAAATGTCATCCCTCCAGTAGACATAGGAGATCATCGGTAGGGCCATGTTACTGGCAAATAACTATATTAAGTATTAGTAGATGTCATATATGCATCAAGTACAGCATTGTAATAGTATATCTAGTATATCTTCCACGTGGGAGGTGGGGTAACGCACGGTGTAACCATCGAGGAAGAACCCGAGACCAGCGACCAGCACGACAATCCATTGATAGCCTTGCCTGTTGATAGTCTCGTAGATCTGTCGCATGCGAACATATCGGTCCTAAAGTAGAACTATTAGCAATCTTGCATTTTGCATTTCATGCCCATCAATGGAGATCGGAGATTCCATACCTGCTCGTGATCAAAGTCCCGCGCACGGTCGGTCTTATACAACCGGGCGTGGAACCTGCCCATGGTGAATAGTAAAAGGTTGAAAGATTGAAGATTTGAGAGGTCTACATTTCATAGAATAGAAGATGCTTTGATTAAACCCGGGGCTTTCAAGGTTTGTAAACCAAAGGTTACAGAGTCTCAATGAGGCCCGTGATCCATGATCCCTGTAGACGCTAATGCAGGACGTGGCGGCGAAGGAGCCAAAGCTTTAGGGTTGTTTTCTCCACGTGCTCCGTTTCTTATGCTTGACTTGTCAACGTCCAACCCAATGGACCCACAGGCAACGGGCAACGGGCAACCACGAGGGTTGATTGTTCCAAAGGTTCTCTTTATCCTCTTTATGAGACACGTCTGGAACCGTGGAGTTTAATTTTATATTATATTTCTCGCATATCTCGCGTGGCTTGGTACAACATAATTGAGCCATTTTATTCTAATCAATCAAAGGTTGAAATTTTGAAATTCCTCAATTAGTTTCATTAACCTCTTTCATGATGCAATTCTATGTTTCAAAAATAACGCCCAGGGGTATCTTGGTCTTATGTACATGATACATATCCCCCAATTCATCCAGGAACTCCAACTCCATATAAAAAAATTCGTAACAAAAATTGAGGGATTTATAATGGATCTGTCCTCGTGAACGATTCATCCAATCGTCAGGTCGTATGACAACATCTGACAAAATGCTGTGCAGTCTGGAAAAGAGAGAAGAATAAGCCAATCGTCCGAAATGAGCAAAACTTAAAATGCGCACTGACCATCATCATCAAGAAACTGGATTGTAAGATTTCTCATTTGGGACAGAATCTCGAAGTTCGGATTCAGATCCAGGAGGGCTGGCCGGCCGGCCTTCTTTGGGGGTTTGACTGAACCGATGCAATTTACTAGCCAGGCCATTAGCAACGCCACTGTAACTGTGACAGGGGTGGGGGATCTGGGCCCAGATGGAAGCAAAAGAAGCAAAACACCTACAGGGAATGGAAACATATCGTTTGAGCCCCGCCCGTTGCGAGTTAGCAAAGAACAGCATCACTCGTTTCCCGCTATGCCCGCGGAGGATACGAAGATTTTGGCTGATACATTCTTCACCCCGACCTTTGGATTTGGCCTCGGCCATCCCACCGATAAAAACCAACTTGGAGCCCAGTAGGAGTTCTTGGAATCGTACACAATCTGCGAGTGTCAGCAAATGTTGACTCTCCAAGGTTTATCGGTCGCATACCATCCCAGTGATCAAATTTATATGATAGTTGTGTCATGAATACCGTGCTTGCCGTTTGAACAGTTTGCTGGTCCATAAAGGACACGCGGAGAGGGTAATCGTTGCCTGATTTTGGATGCTCTAGGTGAGGGACTGGCAGTTTTGTATTGGAGACTATCCAAGATTTGAATGATTAGCATGTTATCTTTCGGAAAAAATGCGAGACAACTCACAGCCATGGATAAAAGGTGTTTGCTGGCCTAACCCTCCTCCGAGTTCGAGACACCTCAATGCGCCCGTTGAGTCTTTGCAGATGTCAATAAATTTGTACTTGAGCTTGAAATGCTGGCCGTTTTTGACAAATGAACTACTAACAAGTCAGCGCATTCTTCTCCGAAGGAATCCTTTTCTAAGCACGGACATTTGCACGGAAGGAGTCAACTCGAGCCGCACGACATCATCGTAGAACTGCCAGGATTGCTTCCTCGAGCTGGACCCTGGAGATGTCGCGGGGCTCGGGAAGAGGACACTCGTTGATGCAGACGACACGGTGGAGGTAGATTGGATGCTTTGGCGTCGATCCACCCACTCCTGGAAATCTCGAGGAGGGAAAGAGTTCATTCTGACTCTGACTTTTGAGAGTGTCTTATAGAGCTAAGATGGGATAGGTAACGTAGTGAGGGTACGACGATCGGGCGGATCCCGTCAAAAAGAAGATCGGCCAGGAACACAAGTGGCATGTTGAACCATAGAATTGTATCGGGCAGAAAAGTAAATATACTCCCAGCCTTTGACCCTCTGATATTAAGAAGAAAATACAAATATGATCAAAGTAACATAAATAATGTGGAGAGGGGGAGTGTGGAACGTGCTAAAATGGCTGGCTATCAGATCACCATAGGATCCACCCCCATCGTTCTCTCCCATGTGGCTTTGTTAAATTGGGACAGTGGAACTATTTGATGTTTTGAATATTCGATATATTCGATATATTCGATATATTCGATATATTGCATTATCCGATCCAATTCCCATTATTCCCACAATTCCCACAATTCCATTTTTGGTTTGAGCTATGACTGGAACATCTTTGCTTTGAATCCTTCCGAGTTTAGTCCGGTCACTACTACTCCCCATGTAGGTAAGTTCATCTTTATGATTATTTTTTTTTTTACGATGAACCGTGGACTCTACTGCCCCAATAAAAACTTAAGCTAAATGGGTCCAGAATTTCGAATTTCCAATATTCCTGCAATTTATCTGGAAATTCATTGGCTCATGCCATATCTGCATCTGGTTATAGTTCCCATCTTCCCATATTCCCATATTCCCATATCTGCAGCTGTCCGATGCGGGTCGCATAACTCGGCTTTATAGAGCCAAGGTTCCAACCAATGCCGAAGTTTAGGAAGTATAATTGGTGGGTATCTGGTCACACTGCAAGCTCCTAATGGAGTACACAAATAATAGGTACTAACATACGCAATCGCTATTGTTGAACGTCATTACTTGGAACCAGGCTTTCAGATTTCCTCTTTCATCCCTCGAGCCCCGTCCCATATCGACGTGTCGGGATCAACTACCGACTGAACGGTGTTTCTTTTTGGGCTTAATCGCCGAGACATGGTATGTTCGGGATTCGATAGCCGCATTTGCACACATAAAAGGTCCGACTCAAATTACTACATCTAGATTTATTTATTTTTTTATCCTGGTATGCTCGCGTAATTGGTGTACATTGCAGAGAGCGTAATAAGGTGAACTTCCAATGGCGGAAGCGATCTGGGGCATGAGCTGGAGCCTAAGAGAATCATACCTATGATTATCTTATGACATTAACGCCATGTATTTGACTCATTTGAAGAAAAGCCTCCATACACTAGATTCTTTTTTCAGGCTAGAGAAGAAAGAGAATCTGATTCTCGCTCAGCATCGGCCAATTGTTAAAATAAGTCCAGGAACAAAATTGTTTGAAATTGGCCCATATAAAAATGAAGCGGATAGAATTGAATGGAAGATGGCTTTGTTTGCCAGTGGGAATTATTAGTATTGCCTTCTTTGATCTCATTGAGTTTGCCCATGTTGGAGCAAATAGAGGTGTGACATGATAAGACATTATGTTCCTCTCAATAGGATTGAGAAAGACATATCACAGTTTGGGTATCTAGTCGAACTCTGCCTTTAATTTAGTGAGGAGAAATGGCTGGGGAGTATAATCGGACTTTGTTGGAATTCTCTTTATAACACAATGGAATCATCTAAGATTCATCTCATTTCACCCTCCATGGGAATCGTGCCTTTGGGTGCCACCGTTATATCTTAGAGGTCTGGGGCTACTTTTGTTCATCAGAGTCCTTAGGGTATCTAGTCTATGTAACTCCAGTGACTTATAGCCAAATATCTTTAACTATTTTTTTTACCTAGGTAAAAAATCAATTTACACCAGCCTGCGATGTTTCAATCTACATATAAAAACGAGTCTAACACTAAACACTAACTATCCCTTTTCATTACCCTAACACCATATCCACTAGGATTCTAACCTGATTAGGTCTCTATCTACGCGCGTTCTGTCTACGCTTGTTCTGTCTACGCTCGCTCTGTCTACGCTCGCTCTGTCTACGCTCGTTATGTCTACACTCGCTCTGTCTACGCGTGTTCTGTCTACGCTCGCTCTATCTACGCGCGTTTTATCTACGCGCGCTCTGTCTACACACGTAGATAGACTCTACGCTCGTTCTGTCTACGCTCGTTCTGTCTACGCTCGTTCTGTCTACGCTCGTTTTATCTACGCTCGTTTTATCTACGCTCGTTCTGTCTATGCTCGTTCTGTCTACGCTTGTTCTATCTACGCTCGTTTTATCTACGCTCGTTTTGTCCACGCGCGTAGATAGACTCTACGCTCGTTCTATCTACGCTCATTTTGTCTACGCGCGTAGATAGACTCTACGCTTGTTCTATCTACGCTTGTTCTATCTACGCTTGTTCTATCTACGCTTGTTCTATCTACGCGCGTTTCGTCTACGCACGTTTCGTCTACGCACGTTTCGTCTACGCACGTTTCGTCTACGCGCGTTTCGTCTACGCGCGTTTCGTCTACGCGCGGTCTATCTATATATATTTCAATCAACCGACTTATTTCCAACGACTTTACATCTACTCGTACAACTTACGACTTTCTACTTTTTAGCATTCAATCTACGTCCATTGAGCATTGCTGTCTTTAATCTGTGATACACAAGAACAAATCCCCTGAGACTACAATACCAAGACCAATTCACGCACAACCACACTCACTGAAGTCAAAATGCTCGTCTCTGATACAGGAGACCCGGGATCTGCGTTTGAGGGCGATCCCGTTCACTTCGGCCTGACTCCGATTGCGCCAGCTCAAACTTCAGCTCAGTTTGGCCTTGAATATTTCGGTCCTCCGTCCGTTGGTCCTAGCCCTATTGCTTACAGCCCTTACAGACCGCCGCCAATTTACCCCGTTTTGCTTAACCCTGCCCCGCCGGGTGCTCCAGTGTATGGCCCGCCGATGATGACTACTTTGCTTCCTTACTCTCAATTCCTTGTCCCGCCTCCTATGAATGTTGCTTACACCAACCCGGATGTTTCCATGGCAGCCCCCTTCCCCAGCGAGCCTGTTGAGATTCCGGAGAACAATCCCCGTGAGTGGCTTGTTGCTTATCGCAAATTCATGAACTGGATTCACACGGTGTACTATTCGTCAAAGTCACCCGAAGCATTTGTGCACACCTGGCAACGAGCCCTTAATGAGATGAAGCAGGCCTTTGGTCCCCCATCTCTTCCCACAATCTTCATCCTCAATCAGTTCCTTGCTGCGGTCAGTACGAACCCTAACACCATTCCATGGGTTGAGTCGCTCCAGTTCGAGAAAGGTTCTCTGCCGGCATCCATACTGGATGAAGCCTACGCCGATTTCCTGGAGTTTGAAGCATACCGACTAGGAACCCAGCAGTTAACCCCGGGTAGCCCAGATACTGCCGTCACTGATATGGACCAAATTGAAATTTCCCCTAAGCAATACTGCCTCTATCACAAGCGTCTCGCAAGGCACTCCGTTGACGAATGCTTTCGAAACCCATATAACACGAAGCGTAAAAGGAAGTGGAGGCGAAATCAGGCGCGAATTGCAGCGGCCATTGCAGCCAAGAAAGTGAGGCAGCTTTGATTGACATGTTCAGCCTACCAGAGCCTCTACGGCTCTTGGACAAATTGACTGTCAGTGAGGTAACCGGGCTTTGAAGAATCAGGTAAGACTTAATTTCTAGTGCTCTTGTCATGAGGAGGCTAGAGCTCTCTGTTCCACTGAGTGGGATTTGTGTTCTTCACTTCTTCGCATTCAGTATTGACATTTTCTCCAAGATGTTCTCCTTGCGTTACAAACGTTCTGAAAATGACCAATGTGCATATGTGCATACCCAATGGATGCCTGATGAATCAGGCCAAGAATGGCTAGCTACATGCACCCAGCTTCTTACACATCTCCTTTTTTTTTTCTGTCTTGTACTTTGACTTTGCCCTGGATTTATGGGAATGTTCCCCCCGTTTTAGCATTGCATTGCATCTTTGGTGTAGTTTGGGTCATCCATTCACTACGCCTGTTTCAATATCATTATCCTTCTATGTATATGCATGCCCTTTCCATCTATCCTGCTCAATTTAGGTTAGGCATCATTAGTCAATGATTTAGATATTCCCCGCGTACTTTAATAGTATAGTCATTTGGGATTTTATCTTCTGTTAGTTGCTTGCTATTGCGATTTAAATTGATATCGAATTATAGAATGATAGAGCCTGCCATACCATCGATGGTGATACCGGCTGGATGATGGTCAGTGATGTTTGCTTACAGTGAGGATGACCCGCATTACATACCACTCTCCAGAGATTCGTAGACCACCTCAAGCATAAGCCGATACTGCGGATCCATGCACTGTCCAATATTAGATCTCTGAGTCCCGGGTTAGATCAATTGAAAGAATCATACGCTGGCGACCTCTGTGGTCATGTTGAAGAACGCGGCGTCAAATAAAGCAGGATCCTCGTCGATGAAGTGTCCACCCTTTACGTGGGTCTATCCAGTCATCCTTAGAGTCAGTAACCAAGCTTCGGTGATGCTCAAATCTTGTGTCAGATATTCAAAACAAGATATAAATGCATGCATGTTAGATACTCACGGACCCAACCCTTTCGCCATTCGGGTGGTATACTCCTCTCACATTGAATCGCGAGGAGGGGACCTTAGACCAGACACTGCCTCCTCTTTCAGCCATTTCCCAAAACTTCTGTGGACTCGTTGCATCTCCAGCAAATCGACATCCCATTCCAACTATGGCAATGGGCTTGGATGTGTTAGAGCAAGCCGAGCCTGCCATTGCGGTTGCGGTTGCGGTTACGGCGGGGGTATTGTTCATTCCAATGTTGTTTCATTGACTGATATATCTGATAAAACCGTTGATAGTCTTCCAACAGTCTACAGGTCCCTGACATAGCTATAGATGCATAAGCTGCCCCCGACACGTGATTCATAGTTCGGGGTTTGTTTTCATCTTGGACGTGACACGATATTCGCTCTGTGCCCATGGGACACCCCGGACCACCATGCTATGCTCGGGGCAATACCTTAGAGGTACCAGTTTGAGAGGCATTGTCTGTCATCACGATAATCCCGAGTCAAAACGCCGATGGGAAACCGTCGAACAAGACGAAACAGGTGAGGCCGGCCAGGTAGTTTTCGGGTATAATGGAGGCTGTCAGAATCCGATACTCCGTACACAGATGCGAAATACACATACGAGCTATCAAATCCAAAAGCTTTGGAAAAGCTTGGAAAGTCTTAGCGGGTAATCTTGTCCCATTTGTTGAGGGCCTGAGCGCAAGGTGGGTCCTGTAAGCAGTTGGTAATTCAATTTCCAACAATACACAATCTCCAAAATTTGCATTATCGGTTGACTAAGACAAGCAAACAAAATATATGCAGGCAGCGCAATTCATCGCGAGCAAACGATTATCATGATCATGTGACCCTTTCTTTCCACTTTTTTTCTACTTCGGAAGGCGGCATGATCTGTCAGAACTCCCAATCGGGAGCAATACCATACCTTACGGCACCCCACTCAGACCCATGGACAAAAAAAATCCATGCGCCGAAGATCGAAGCCTTAGCAACAAAGCCCCATGTAACTCCGACGGTATCCAAAGACCGAGAGACGCCGATTTGAGAGACACGTACGGAGGTCCACACGGAATGTTCCCGAGTCTATACACTATACTCCAAACTGACTTCTTGTCTACCTAGGTATCTTGTTTACTGAGATAAATGATACCGGGGGGGTTGATGCTGGCTTTTTGTGGACAGAATAATACCCATATATCCCTGCGTAAGTAGTCGTTTCGAGAAGAATATGTTTGCATTACTCCGTAGGCACAATATATTTCCATTCATCACGAAGTGGCCTCGTCCGGGCGTGATCGACGCAGCCTGCCGCCCCACCAAAAAAGGACCACAATACGAGTCAGATTAGAAACGTCTAACAGGACGTCTATGTAAGAGGACGCTCCTTTGTATGTCGGATCTAGGGCATGACAAAATAACTATACCTAGGTAGTGTTCTGTCTTATTGGTCATTTGGCCTACTTTCGGGACAATCTTGGAAGTTCACATTCCTAGGCAGGTATCAGGGCAATTGATTGGTGTTCCCCAGAATTCTTTTTTCTCGAAATAAGAACCTTGGAAACTGAGCATAGCTATGAGCACAAATACTAGTTTTCAATGCAATTGGTCCTACTATCCTTTGCTTGGTGCCCCTTACCAATCATACCGTAGGCAGCAGTTGACACCGGTCATAAATTCATTCATAAAGGTGGACCAGATGCAGGAGGGGCGCGCCATTTGTTATTTTCTTCTACTCATTCCCCGTACCTAGGAACTGTTCAGTTGTCACTCCCAACACCTTGGGCCGAACAAGCTTATACCTAGGCGCCCAACCGATTAGGTTGTTCATTCGATTTTGGAGGTATGCACTTTATCTCAAGCCCTAATTCCCAATTGAAGTGCTTTTCCGTCCCAATTTGCAGAGCTGACTAGATTCTTTTCTCAGAGACTACCTAGCTATAGGTACCGCTCCAAGCTGTAGCACAGACCTTTCAGCATGGTCGCTTCGTTGCAACCCTCTCGCTTTCGCGGTAGGGAATCAATGAATCAGCAGCACCCTCTACGCTCGGGAAATCGGGCATTGACCTCCACACTCCAATTTCTATCCAAAACGGCGTGTCTACACCCGATCCATACCGTTTGCACCATAGCTATTCTAGCTAGTACCACATACGTTGGACTACTCAAAGACAGCTTCTTCCATGGCCCCGCAAACGTTGATAAAGTAGAATAGGGCTCTTTGGTCGAAGGAAGTCGAAGCTTGATCACTGGCCCACAGAATGGCTGGAAGTGGCAGAGCTTCGACAGGGATGCAGATGTTCTGGGAGATTTCAACCATCAAGCACTAATGACCTTGGTATTCCCGGGGTCATATGGGGTTGCATCTCAAGCAGCCTCACCATTCCTTGCTCCCCTCCCTGTGAACCTATCTGTGATTGACCTTCCCTCAACGTCGAGCCCTTTGACCGCCTATTCGAAAGATAAAATTTTCGCCTTCTCTGTGGAATATAGCAGCGCGCCGGAACTCGTGGCTGCTGTTCAAGAAATCCCCAATAACAGTGCCGACCGGAAATTGCGGGAGACGCAATTGATCGAGATGGAACGCCAGATGTGGATCATGAAGGCTGCCAGGGCTCACATAAAACGCAGCCTTGCTCAATGGGTGCACGATAGCTGGACAGAGTCTCTTGATCTTATCAAGAGCGCTCAAACGCTCGACGTGGTTGTCATGGTGCTAGGCTATATATCAATGCACTTGACTTTCGTCTCACTCTTCCTCAGCATGAAAAATTTGGGATCGAAGGTTTGGCTTGCTACAAGCGTCCTTTTGTCGTCAACATTTGCCTTTCTCCTCGGTCTTGACGTGGCCATAAGACTAGGGGTTCCGATGAGCATGAGGTTGCTATCCGAAGGCCTCCCCTTCTTGGTGGTGATCGTTGGCTTCGAGAAGAGCATCACTCTGACCAGGGCTGTTTTGTCCTATGCTGTGCAGCACCGAAAGCCCCAGAAGATACAGTCTGACCAGGGTAGCGTGGCAGCCATTGCTGAAAGTACCATCAATTACGCCGTGCGAAGCGCCATTCGGGAGAAGGGTTACAATATCGTGTGCCACTACGTGGTCGAGATCCTGCTCCTGGTTGTCAGTGCTGTCTCAGGCATCCAAGGTGGGCTACAGCACTTCTGTGTTCTAGCTGCATTGATCCTGTTCTTTGACTGTCTGCTGCTGTTTACATTCTACACTGCGATTCTGTCTATCAAGCTCGAGGTTAACCGCCTCAAACGTCATGTCAACATGCGGCACGCGTTGGAAGATGAGGGTCTCAGTCAGCGGACGGCGGAGAGTGTCGCCACGAGCAATGATGCCCAAGACAGTGCACGTACATATCTGTTTGGCAATGATATGAAAGGCAGCAGTGTTCCGAAGTTCAAATTCTGGATGGTCGTTGGTTTCCTTATCGTTAACCTCGTCAACATCGGCTCCACCCTTTTCCAAGCCTCTTCCAGTGGATCGTTGTCCAGTATATCATCTTGGACCGAAAGTCTGAGCGGAGCGGCCATGAAACCCCCGCTTGAGCCCTTCAAGGTAGCTGGAAGTGGACTAGATGAACTACTTTTCCAGGCAAGAGGGCGCGGTCAATCGACTATGGTCACTGTCCTCGCCCCCATCAAGTACGAACTAGAGTATCCTTCCGTTCACCGTGGTGCCTCGCAGCTACACGAGTATGGAGTTGGTGGAAAAATGGTCGGTAGCCTGCTCACCAGCCTGGAAGATCCCGTCCTCTCCAAATGGGTGTTTGTGGCACTTGCCCTAAGTGTCGCCCTGAACAGCTATCTGTTCAAGGCCGCCAGACTGGGAATCAAAGATCCTAACCTCCCGAGTCATCCGGTTGATCCAGTTGAGCTCGATCAGGCCGAAAGCTTCAACGCTGCCCAGAACCTGACCCCTCAGATTCAATCAAGTCCCCAAGCTCCTCAGACCAGAGTGTTTACTCCTACCACCACCGATAGTGACAGTGATGCCTCATTAGTCTTAATTAAAGCATCTCCAAAGGTCACCAAGCGAGTAGAAGGAAAGACAGCCACTGGTGAACTTCCCGTGTCTCGCACACAAATCGAACTGGAGAATTTGCTGAAGCAGAACACAATCAGCGAGTTGAACGATGAGGATCTCGTTGCCTTATCTTTACAGGGAAAAGTTCCCGGGTATGCCCTAGAGAAAAGTCTCGAAGACTGCACTCGAGCCGTGAAGGTTCGCCGCTCCATCATTTCGAGGACACCGGCTACCGCAGAGCTTACAAGTATGCTGGAGCACTCGAAGCTGCCGTACGAAAACTACGCCTGGGAACGCGTTCTCGGTGCATGTTGCGAGAACGTCATTGGCTATATGCCAGTCCCTGTTGGCGTCGCCGGTCCTATTGTCATCGACGGCAAGAGTTATTTCATTCCCATGGCAACCACTGAGGGCGTCCTCGTCGCCAGTGCCAGCCGTGGCAGTAAGGCAATCAACCTCGGTGGCGGTGCCGTGACAGTCCTGACTGGCGACGGTATGACACGAGGCCCGTGTGTGAAGTTTGATGTCCTTGAACGAGCCTGGTGCTGCCAAGATCTGGCTCGATTCGGACGTCGGCCAGACCGTGATGAAAGAAGCCTTCAATTCAACGAGCAGATTTGCGCGCTTGCAAAGCATGCGGACAACTATCGCCGGTACTCACTTATATATTCGATTTAAGACTACCACTGGCGACGCCATGGAAATGAACATGATTTCTAAGGGCGTGGAGCATGCACTAAACGTCATGGCAACAGAGGCAGGTTTCAGCGATATGAACATCATTACCCTGTCAGGAAATTACTGTACGGACAAGAAACCTTCAGCTTTGAATTGGATCGATGGACGAGGCAAGGGCATTGTGGCCGAAGCCATCATACCGGCGAACGTTGTCAGGGATGTCTTAAAGAGCGATGTGGATAGCATGGTTCAGCTCAACGTATCGAAAAATCTGATTGGGTCCGCTATGGCTGGCTCAGTTGGCGGCTTCAACGCCCAAGCTGCCAATCTCGCGGCAGCCATTTTCATTGCCACAGGTCAGGATCCGGCGCAAGTTGTGGAAAGCGCTGACTGCATCACTCTCATGAACAAGTAAGTTGAAAGCGGCCGCTTACTTGGAAACATTCACTAATCCTGTTTAGTCTTCGCGGATCGCTTCAAATCTCCGTCTCCATGCCGTCTATTGAGGTTGGGACGTTGGGCGGTGGTACCATTCTGGAGCCCCAGGGCGCAATGCTTGACATGCTTGGTGTCCGCGGATCACACCCGACCACTCCCGGTGAGAATGCACGTCAATTTGCGCGCATCGTCGGAAGCGCTGTTTTGGCTGGGGAGCTCTCGCTATGTGCTGCCCTAGCCGCCGGTCACCTGGTTAAGGCGCACATGGCGCACAACCGTTCTGCCGCGGCATCTTCAGCCCCTTCTTGAAGTGTCTCCCCATCAGGTGAAACCAGGACAGTCCCTGCTCCTAACAATGCACTAAGGCCGAGTGCTGCAGCTACTGATCGGGCTCGACGCTGATTAGATCGGAATCTTAGGAGCATTCCAAGCTCCGTACCCCCTCCAGTGGATTCATCGTAGGAGGATCATATTTTTTCTCATTGGTTGTTATTGTCATAATTTTCAAAAGCACGATGCAATGAGACGGGTAGGTGGCAGAGTGAACGGCCAGAAAGGGTATCTGATGTTTATATATGTTGGCAATCTAGCCACGGTGACTAGAACCTTGAGATAGACTTAGACTAGACATGGGTCGCGGGCAATGACATATAGAATTTTTTGAAATTGACATTAATTAAGTATATGTGGAGATTCTTTGTGGAGGCACGGTAATGTGTCTATCTAGCAACGCGGTCAAGCATCAATATACACAATATCCAACTGTGATTGTGGCTCTCCTATGCTAAGAAGTGCTAAAAATATAGCTCTCTTCTATTGATCTGTAGTGCTTCTCTTTAATGATATCATCCATTTTTAAAGTAGCGATATAAATAGTGATGACAAGTGAAAACAAGGAATAATTTGCTACAATTGATTGGCGAGTAAAAAAAAAGACCATGCGGCCTAACGATGAAAGAGTTATACTACATTTCAATAACGGACCAAAAACTCCAAGGTGATTTTGTGCCTTAATAGCCCACACGTAGCCTATGGGAACGAGGCAAGGGTTGTTAATCCAATCATTTCAACCCCCCAACCTGATGTCGGATAAAATGGATCCCATAAACCTGAACATGGGAGGCAGGAAAAGTGATGGACACAGCAGGCTCAAAGCAGAAAGATGTCATACTCGGTTGACAGGCACGATACTCAGCAAGTTACTAACGGCGCATTCATTCCGATGTGAATGAATTAAGAGGCATGGATTAAAAGGCTTCAATTGCTACCAGAAACTTGTCATCTGACTTTGGACATTCTAATTTTGGGCCTGACGTTTGCCCCTTAGGTGAGATTTGCTCTGTTCAGCCTTAGATTGAGGCGGAACAAACTGGACTGGTTTCATTTCTCTGTTCTAGAGATCATTCTATTTTGGAGGCTGTGGATAAACCTCAGCCAATGCATTTATGCAGCCCTATATTTTAGACCTATATTATAGACCTATATTGGTCGAGTCATTGCTCTAGCTCAAGAAATGTTACGGCGCAGGTCAGACGTGAGACAGCCGGCACAGCTGGAACCTCATCAATAAATAATATAAATAATATGGACAGATTTAAAATCAAGGCTGGGCTCATTCTTGACCGTTTAAAGTGAGAGACAGTTAGTTTGCTTACTTCAATATGCAAGGATCTATAATAAAGGGGATTTCCAGTTTAGTTTCCCAACCATAGCCTCAAGCGACTATCCGTGGCTTCTTGGAAGTAGATCTGAAACATCTGAAACCTGCAGAGAACCAATCCTCATCTTTGACGCTTTTAGAATTCCAGGAGTCACTGCCAGGGCTGACCCTTCATCCAAATTTTGAACATATAAATACCCAGAATATAAATACCCAGAATCGTAGCATCTTATAACTCTTATAACTATGATATAATATAACATCCTATATCACCTTATCACCTTACAAGCACATTTGCCACTCTATAACTCTTCGAAATCAATCAAAATGAAGTCCTTCTCCTCCATGCTTCTTTTCGCTGCCACAGCCATTGCCCAGAGAGCCATAATTGGACTCCCCACTGAGAATCAGAAAATCAATTCCGGCAAGGAAGTAATCGTCCAAATTCAACGCCCCGTAAGTTCCAGATACCAGGATGCATAGCTCCTCCAGCTTGGTCGCCGCAATCGGTTATACTAATTTATCTTTCAGAACTCTCTGAGTTCATCCAAGGAGATGGGTGTAGCAATTGGCTTCTCTTCATGTGCATCTTCGCCTTGCAGAGACGCAGACGAGGTACTCGGAACCATTCTATACAACGGGCCTTTCAATCCCGTCTACCATGAGAACAACCTGCCTCCCTATGAGAACTTCAGGGTCACTGTGCCAGCCTCGGCTACCCTTGGAAAAGGCCAGATTAATATCGCCCATGCGGCTCTGATTGGTGTAAGTAGATCTCTCACATTTGCTAGAATTCAAGTGTGCTGATTGTTGAATTGCAGGCCGGTCCTTCCGCATTCTTGGAGTCTCTTAACCAGACTGTCTTGGTTGTCTAGACTGGCGACAGATCTAGAGCCTGAAGTCGGCTTTATGCCAGCTTCGTACATTTGCTTCTTTCATTCTTGTTGTAAATCGCTTTTTGTGGATCTTTCATCGGGAATTTGTGAATATGGCCCAGGACGAGTTTGTTGATGGATATTCGAATATTGTGTTTAGTCAAGCAGATATATAGACACTTTCAGCAATACATTTATGTTGGATATGAGACGCTATTTAGAGTCCATGGAGATATAGGAGAGTATGAGCGACAGACGTCTTTCAAAAAATGGGGTTGCCGAGGGTTTCTGAGCTTTCTGAGCTTTCTTTGTTTCAAACCAACCATTTTTTTATTAATCTTTCTTATTGACTCTTCACTCAGACATGCTCTCTACTCAATACTAAACCTGTGATTGGTTTATTTCTTCCTGGGTCTTATTGACATCTCTATCAGGCGATCTATAGAACTCTCTTGTCCATCTACTCTTTGTACTGACCCAAACATGAATAGAACTACAACCTCAATAAGCCTGTGCAAGCTGGTCATTTCTCCCTTGGAAAGGAGATTTTTCTCTTCTCTTCGATTCCACAGAGAATTCCCTCATCGTCACTCCTTACTTCTGTCATTATGGACAAAGTCTTCTCTCGCGATTACGACCCCGTCCCTAAAGGGGATGCCGATGGCGACAGCGATGCCACCGTCATAAACAGGCCACCCCGCCGGGGCTTCCAGCAATTTCTGAAACGGAACCTCGCTGCAATCACCATCACTGGCCTACTCATGATCCTGCTGCTCGTGGCGATCGCCATAATCGCAGCCATCACCATGGAACCCTTCCGTAAGGTCATCGTGGTGAAAGGACCATCCTCTGACTCGCTCGCATACCCCGAGTCACTCGAAGGCCAACGACAGTGCCTACCACCAGCTCCACGAGTGAGATACTCGTGCGGCAACTCAACCAAGGAAGCCGAAGCTCTCGGCTGCGCCTACGACCCTCTTGCTGGCTGCTGGCTGCACAAGGAATGTCCGCACGACTTCACTCACGAGTTCGCGCATTTCAACAACGGCAAGCCCTTTGTCTATTTCTATGATGAGGCTGCCACACAACAAATGAAGGACTATACCGAGCTCGGCAATAACCCGGACTTCTATTGGACTGCTGTCCGTGAGCACCTGGTCCATTGTCTATATCTTCTTCGACGAGGCCACGACGTTCACATGCGTGGTGACCGCCTGGATAATATGCTTGGTGATCTAGAGCATGTTGATCATTGTACCAACATGCTGGCTAATTGGCTGCGGAGACCGGATCCTGCGTTGGAAGAGATAGGCACGCAGGGGCAGACTCATTGCTTTATGTCTTGTGCTTGATTCTTGGGTATATAGTCATGGTTCCTGAAATTGAAGAAGAGGGATATAGGATTCATTAACTCGGTGCCTCAGACAGATGCTGTTGAATCTTCATTGGGTTATTTTATTCGAAATATAGAATGACAGCGGCTTTCCGCGTTAACTGTTATATAGTATCTTAGCTTAACATGTACTGCGTAAGATGTGTCTTTTTCAAAAAAAAAAAAGGACATTGTCATAATCTATTCCGATTTATTCCATTCCAATATCACCTGAAGGTAAAAACGCGAATATAGAACCTTTCCAGGCTTCTAATCTCCGACTTCCGAGCCACCATGTCCGTAACCCCGAAAACATAGGCTCCCACAAAACCTCTTTTAAAACAATTACCCAACTCATATTTCCCAGAACATACTCACTACATCCTTAACATGTCCAAACGTGTCGCGATAGTCACCAGTAGCACGCGCAGCCCGCGCCTTAACCCCACGATAACGCAGTATGTCTATGACGTCCTCACCTCGGACCCGACGATCCCAACAAACCACAACAAAACAACCGACACAGATCCGCGCCACATAACCTTTGAAATCCTCGACCTAGCAAAGCAATCCCTACCCCTCTACGACGAATCCGTGATCCCCGCCAGCCTACCAGCAGCAGATCCCACCCCGTACTACAGCAAAGCGCACACGCGGGCCTGGTCCGCCGTAGTGTGGCAGTACGATGCCTTTATCTTTGTCACCCCGCAGTATAACTGGAGTATCCCGGCGAGTCTGAAGAATGCGCTTGATTATCTCTTCTTCGAGTGGAAGGGGAAGCCTGCGGGGATTGTTTCGTATGGTGGGCGGGGTGGTGGGAAGGCGGCGGATCATCTGCGAGGTGTTTTGACGGGTTTGCGCATGAGCGTTGTTGGAACGGCGCCTGGATTGCCGGTTAAGTTTACCGGGTTACCTGTTGGGGCATTGTCAGAGGAGGATCAGAAGGTGCAGTTGGATGAGAGGGATCTTCTTGGGTGGAGGGAGGCTGGGTTTGAGGGGATGATGCGGAATTTGGGAATGGAATTGGTTTGTGAATTGGATAAGGAATGAGTTGTTGTTCTATAGAGAATGATGTAGGGATACAGAAATGAAAGATGATAGTATGTATGTGTTGATAGCCACTTCTTTATATACCTTCGTATTCTATATACATGATGTGTGTGCAGTTAGTTTATGTACTTATTTTCAAAACGTCAATCATCTAGTCGGTGCTGAGAATGTCCTCGCGCGTGATCCCACTGCGCTCACACATGGCACGGAAGATGCCATCTGCCTTATCCCACAGCACAACCGGTGCATCCATCTCAGCTATCTGACCCTTATCCATAACGCAGATGCGATCATAGTGGATGATCGTGCGCAAGCGATGCGCAATACACAACAATGTCTTCCCGTCGAAGCCCTGAGCCATAGTGTGCTGGATCTTTTGGTCTGTCTCGAAGTCAACGGAAGAGGTAGCTTCATCGCAGACGATGATACGTGCGTCGCGGACCAACGCCCGGGCAAGAGCCATCAATTGCCGCTGGCCGAGGGAAAAATTCAAGCCTTCGTCGTCGACGGGCGATTCGAGGGTGAGTGCTTTTGTCGGGTGCGCTTTCACGTCGCTGCCTGTGACTGGGGTTGTGGCTCCGCTGCCTAGACCGCTTTGCCGTTCCTCGCCTTCGAGCTCTTGCTCTTGGCCGATGAGGTACGCCTTGCGCAGCGCCGACCATAGTTCGAGGTCATTGTGCTCATTGAACGGATCAAGATTCGAGCGAATCGTGCCCTTAAATAAGGCTGGGTCTTGCGGGATGATGGCAAGGCGGGATCGAAGGTCATGGAGCCCGACGGTGGAAATGTCGATGTCGTCAATTTTGATGCTACCTCCTGATAGTTCGGTTAGACGGAATAGTGCGGACATGATACTCGATTTGCCGGCACCAGTGCGTCCAACAATGCCAATGCGCTCGCCTCCTCGCACGTCCATGGTGAGGCCTTGCAAGACGAGTGGCAGCCCAGCACGATAGCGCATCTCCACGCTACTGAACTCGATGTGGCCCTTCTCGGGCCAGCTAGCTGGCACCTCGACCAGGTGCAAAGGTGCCTCCTCTTCCAATTCAGTACCGTAGTAGTGAACACGCTCTGTGGCGTTCATGTTGTTCTCAACCTCGGCCAGCTGACGAACCGTGAACTGTAGCATCTGTGCGATAGCCAAGATGTAAGATAGCACCAACCCAGAGATACTAGGGGAGACATTGAACCGAGAAGTGACGACCAGAACACCGACCACAAAGACCATCAAGGTCGCCACGGCATCGAGTCGGACACTGAGCCAGCGCTGATTGGAGAAAGTGAGGAAATAGGCACCATTCATCACATCAATCGAGTCTCGGATGCTGCGGCGGAATTGGTTCTCTACGCCATATGCTCGAATGCATGCGATTCCCGTGACAGCTTCGCCGAACCTGGCATATACTATTGAACGCAGGGTGCTCTCATGGCGCTTCATCTCACGGGCGGATGCCCTATAATAATTCGAAGCTGCAAGGAACAGTATGACCAACGGGACAAGTGCGATGACGAACTAAAGGAGGTTAGCAAATCGTGTATCACAAATATCACGGAAGCGTCGTACTCACATAATAGAAGAACACTATAACCAAGACCATGATAGAAATAATCATTGTCATCGTTAGGGCATAAATACGCATCGCGTCCGAAATTTCATTATCCATCACCTGGATATCCTTCGAGAAGCGGTTGGTGATCCGTCCAAGCGGCGTAGTATCGAAGAAACTCATAGGCGCGCGAAGCACACGAGACATCGCACGCTGAAGCATAGTCTTGCTAGCATTCGTACCGCAGGTGGTCATATAAGTCGAGAAACAGAACATCAAGAGAACAACAATGCCACCCAGTCCAGCGTAAATTCCAATATATTGGCCGGTCGACAGCCCCGGGTACTTGTCAGAAGTCCAGTAGGACAGCCACAGACTAGTCCAGATGTTGGCGACGTTTGTAAGGCTGAGCAAGATGAATATCATGATAGCATTGAGATAACTGCCGGAGGCTCTGATATACGCCTTCCAAACACTCCAGCCGACGGATGAGGTGGCCTTTTCTTCCTGTTGCATCAGTGCTGCAGCGGGTTTTGCTGCGGCGGCCTTCTTGGGGCTTGCCTCCTTTTCGTCTATTTCATCCACGGCTTCATCGGCCGCCTCTTCCTCTTCCTCTTCCATATCCTCCTGTCGAGAACTAGACATCAACCGCTTGAAGACCTCGTTGTCGCGCATCAAATTATCGAATGTATCAACCGCATTGATCCGACCCGCGTCCATAACAATAATTCGATCACATCGGCTAAGGACATGGAGTTGATGCGTCGCCAAAATTCGGCAGCGATCTTTGAGCAAACCACAGATTGCCTTATCCATGATGTGACGGCCGACATGTGCATCGACCGCTGACAAAGGATCATCCATGAGCACCATTTCCGCATTGAAATATATGGCTCGGGCAATATTCAAACGCTGTTTCTGTCCACCAGACACTGTAATACCTCGTTCTCCAATTTCAGTCTGGTCTCCATTTGGTAGGATCTCGAAATCCGGGGTCAGAGCGCATGCGTCAATCACTTGCTCATACCAAGTCTCATCATACTCCTTCCCAAATAGGATATTGTTGCGCACAGTGGTGTTTTGGATCCAGGCATACTGGGGACAGAATGCGCGTGTAGTGCCCAGACGTACAGTACCATCAGTCATACGCATATCGCCTGCCAGAGCTGAGAGTAATGAGCTCTTACCACAGCCGACTGTTCCAATTACAGCCAATAGTTCATGTCGGCCAACTTCAAAGGTCAGGTCGTTGAGTTTAAATGGCTCTATGGGAGTTTCATAGGCGTTATCGTCTTTAGGTGTCGATTTTTCTGTTGGCCCAGAACCTACAGCTGCCTTCTTCTCGGCTTTGCCTGCAGTCTTTTCGTCTGTGGGAAGGCGTTCCCACGTAAATGAAGCATGTCCCACCTCGATTGCATTCTCCATATTCTGATCCCGCTCGATATCTTCCTTTTGTTCTTCGGCGCGCAAGAACTCCTGGATTCGATTAAAAGCAGTCCAAGCATCGGTCACTTGACCGATAACCATTGGCAGCATGTTCAACGGCATCCGCAGGGAATTGAACAGCGCTAATGAAGAGAAAATCGGTGCGGGGTCCAAGTCATGGTTCGATAGCGCATAGGTAATGAAAGCCAGCATCGAGGCAAAAACAGGAATAGACATTGACACACAAAGAATGGCGTTTCGGATCGCAAGCAGCGTCTGGATGGATCGAATTTCTCGTCCACGGATCTCTTTCAGGCGGCCGAGGAAACTGCTCTCCCAACCGAAGTACTTCACGAAGCGCACAGCTTGCAAAATTTCTTGGGTGAGAGTAACGCGCTGGTCTGTAATCTTGTTGATACTCCGTCGGCGGTTGATCAAAGATCGCACAGCGAAAGTCAAAAATGGCATTCCGATTATCAGCAGTGCGTACCCGGATAAACAACTATAGCCAATGTTGACCAGTAGAAGGACGAGTGTCACTATAATGGAGATGGGTGCTGTCCAAATCATATGGAACATGCCACAAGCCAGGTTAATCCGGTCCACGTCAATACCCATGAGAGCAGTAATGCGACCATTGTTCCATCCGCGGCCATCACCTGCAATACCACCAGGTGCAGGCAGCACGGTATCAGGCTTCTGTTTCTGTCCCTTCTCTTCGGGCCTTAAGAGAGCCTCCTTGGTTGCCTCCAGGGCTTTGACTTCTTGTGGGGTAGCTTGTCCTCCTGCCTTAGCACGACCAGATAATTTCATAGCCTTATTGAAGATGTGAGAAATAAGCACAGCGCGAACCTGGCCACCGACAACTTGACCCCGATACAGGAACTGATTGGTGCATATGCTCTGCAGTGCCTGCATACAGGTGATACCAATGACGAACCCCATACCCTTGCCAATGTGAGGCACCGGGTGGCCAGCCTCTTGTGCGACATAAGCCTCCGTCGCGAAAGCAATCAGGTACCGAGTCAAATATGGCGCGAAGACCAGAAACAGCGAGCTGAAGAGCTGACAGATGCCGCCGAGCAGAAATTCAAATCTGAACGTGTCGTACAACGCCCAGAGAAGCGGGCGGTTAATACCACTCTCAGTGCGCTTTTCCAATGCGGCATCTAATCGGCCGGACAATACGTCAACGGCCCGGTCCGGGTTGACAGTCCAGATATCCTGCAATTCGAGCGGACGTAGATAACCCACTTTCATCAACGGGGACATCCATTGGAAGGAAATAGCACTAAAGAATGAAGCGCCGTGTTCACGCGACACAGATCGTTCTGTTGGAACGGGAGGTATCTTTTGCAATCGTAGTGGATTTAGTCTGCGATACCATGGTTTCTTTTGTGCAGGCTGCACGTCCAGATCGGAGGTCTTGGCTTCGTCAGATGCCGATCTCGAGGCATTACCCTGGAGCTTGTCATCCGCCACCATTACTTCACGTAGCGGTTCGGGCGCGGACATGCTGCACTTTGATCGGTTATTGAATCCAGCTCACCACCTAGGCAGTGTTCTAGAAATTCCAAGGAAAAAAAAGTGGGAGTAGTAGGATCGATGTGGGCACAGTGACGATGTGCTGAATGCGGAAGGCGGAGATAATGTCGGGGATTAGGGACTAAAGGAATTAAGGGAGTAGGATGGATTGAGGAGATCCCTGAAGATTTCCAGGGGGGATTTAATGGCTTATAGCTATGACAATGAAAACCGAGTATTAAAAAGAGTCCGACGCAGAAATTCCATATTATATGATATCCACCTAATAGGGCTAAGCTTCCCAAGAGTGGGCTCGTTGGGCCTGTCATGATACATATGAGTCAAAAATCGGAGATAGATAGTGAAGTTCTATTATGCATTGTTCGCATTCGCTTAGAACTTCACTATCTAAGACCCATGGACACTGTCCTATAGTCTCATCGGCAGTCGGCATCACGGACTTCGTGACTCCGTGCTCCGATATTTGGATTAGTAATGTCTATAAAGCGGGGGTAGTGGACCTCGAGCCCTAGAGGGCTGAATTATTTCACTAGCACACTGTGTTCGAAATCCAAATTGTTATGATCTATTTTGTTTTTAGCCATGACATACAAGTTTCGACCCCGAAAAAGAAAAAAAAAAAGACATTCCATCATCATCACGTCGTGGTATAACAAGCATATCTAGGATAGTTAAGAAATGTACCAGGTAGGGACATTTCAGGTCATCTCAAGCTTGTATCCAATGGGAATCTCAAATAGCCAGTCCTAACCCATAGAATAGGATATGCATGGCTTAAAGCAAATCGTGGATCTCCCACGCGGCTTTGGGGTTGCGGCTGCAATCTGTGGACCTGCGAAGGTCCCGCTCTTTATAGATGCATCTAGTTCTCAAGGTCGATCTTGACCTTCTTCTCCGGGGGAGGGATAATCTTGTCCTCGGATGCGCCCTTGAGGTTAGGAAGGTCTACCACGGCTTCCTTGATGATGTCGAGGGCCTTTTGGATCTCCTCCTCCGTGATCACCAGCGGAGGAGCAAGCCGAATGATGTTCTGGTGAGTAGGTTTGGCCTGGAGAATATCAGAGTCAGCGATCTCCACCTCCAAATCAAACTTAACTGGTAGGGACTCAGATACATACCAACAAACCCTTCTCCTTCATCAACATGCACAGGTCCCAAGCGGTATGTCCATTCGTCTTCGACTCATCAATGACAATGGCATTGAGCAGGCCCTTTCCACGCACTGTCTGAATGACTGGGCTCTGGATAGCCACCAGCCCGTCCCGGAACAAGTGACCGAGCTGCTCCGCACGCTCGACCATGTTCTCCTCGCGCACGACCTCAAGCGCGCGAATAGCAACAGCACAACCAAGTGGGTTCCCGCCGTAGGTCGAGCCATGGGTACCGGCCTCGATCGTGAGCATGACGTCCTTGCTACCCAGCACGCAAGAAACCGGGTACATACCACCCGAGATGGCCTTGCCGAGCAAGACAAGGTCGGGCTTAATTCCGCTCCACTCGTGGCACAGCAGCTTACCCGTGCGCGCGATACCGGTTTGGATCTCGTCGCAGATCAACAGCACATTGTGCTTGTCACAGAGCGCCCGAGCCTCCTGCAGGTAGTCTGTGTCGGGGACAACAATGCCTGCCTCACCCTGGATAGGCTCGACAAGGAAAGCAGCGAGATTGGGCCCGGCCGCCTCGAACGCCTCGCGAAGAGCGGCCTTGTCATTGTAGGTGATGGGCTTCTTGGTGCCTGGGATTGTGCATCCGATACCGGGCAGATAAGGGCCGTAGTTCTCGCGTGACTCGGGGTCGGAAGATAGAGAAATAGCGGCGAACTAATGCAAGGGGCCAGCATAATCAGCCACGGATGTACTTCACGGGTGTAACAAGGAGGGGTCACGATTCACTTACTGTACGCCCATGGAAGTTATTTTCTGCACTCAAGATGACGGCTTTATTTTCCGGAATGCCCTTGACCTTGTATCCCCACTTGCGAGCGATTTTGATACCTGTCTCGACAGCCTCGGCGCCGGTGTTCATTGGCATCACCATGTCAAAGCCAAAGTAGCTAGTAACGAACTTGGCAAAGCGGGGGAAGACGTCATTGTAGAAGGCACGGGAACTCAGGGTTACTCGTGAAGCTTGGTCTACCAGTGCAGCAATCAATTTAGGGTGGCAATGGCCTTGGTTCACAGCGGAGTAGGCAGAGAGGAAGTCAAGGTAGTGACGGCCTTCGGGGTCCCAGACCGAAGTACCCTGAGCCCGGGCAAAGACAACAGGAAGAGGGTGGTAGTTATGGGCAGCATATTCCTTCTCGGATTCAATGGCCTCAGCAGAAGAGGCAGCATGGTAGTGGGAGAAAGGGCCGTTAGTAGCCATGGTGAATTGCGGGGGAGAGAGCTAGGAAGTTGGGGGGGAAGTTGGAGGTAACGGGGATCGGCAATGGGGTAAAAAAAGGAAAGGAGGAGAGAAGATGGAATTGAGGAAGATGAGGAAGATGAAATTAAAGAAATTGGAGAAATTCCACAAAATAATATGGAAAACAAGAGAAGTTATATAAGTAAGGGGAATTTTTCCTTTGTACAGCCGCTATGCCGTTAAGTGTTAGACTTGTTAGACAGAATGTCCGCTAAGTACAGGTCGTGCCGATGCTGTTCCCTATGCGCAGGATTACCCTACACGGCTCCATTTACCTTTGATACCCACGATTTCTGATTCGTTCATTGGTTATATATGCTCTAGGATTATGTTATTATGTTCCAGATATTACGATATTACTATTGGTTTACTTTAAATCAGGAAAAAAAAAAGAAGAGAGAGGCTAGGGTAGAAATGCACGTCATACTTCGGTTATTGGAGGAAACGAAAATATAGAAAATATAGATAGATATATAGATATACATATATACATATATATAAAACTTGGAGAGATATAGGGTAAATAAAGGATTATACACCCCAAATAATGTCCCATTATAATTGAAAGAAAATACATGACAAAGGGTCGAAAGGTTAGGGCCAATGATCTGAGTCAAGTCTCGGGGTTGGGGAGAACCTCTTCCGCCCTCTCCTATGTTGTTGTATGTTGTATGTTCTTCATGCGCTTTGCGAGGTCAGATATCTTGAACCTCCAAGCGCAATGTATGAGGGACTGAACGGGGACTTACAATATTCTTACCCTTGATCATGTCTACACCAACTTTTTCGCGTCGCGCGACTCAAACTCCCCGCGCGCCCACTCAAAACATATTCCTCTACCTTATCGCCTTCCGTCTCGTCAATGCGCTCGCAGTTCAGACCTTTTTCCAACCAGATGAATACTTTCAGTCACTGGAGCCAGCCTGGCAGATCGCCTTCGGTCAAGGTCAAGGGGCCTGGGTAACATGGGTGAGTGAATGCGATCGCGTGAGCACAAGGCTTTAGTTAACCTCAAGATCAACTCCTAGGAATGGCGGCACCAACTCCGATCCTCACTACATCCTCTCTTCTTCGCCGCTCTCTATAAAGCCGCCGATTTCATCGCCTCCATTCTCAGGCTGTCTCCCGCCACGCGCGCAGAGCTCCTAGTTGCCGCTCCGAAGACAGCGCAGGCCGTTGTGGCGGCAATTGGTGATTTCTACACATGGAAGCTTGCAGTTCGCGTCTATGGAAATGATTCCAGTGGATCCTGGACAACGGTATGTGATTACGTTCGCGTGTTCGGAATTTCTCAAGGCAAGAAAGAGCACATGCTAATTGTTCAATAGCTAGTCGCAACGGTCCTAAACCCCTGGCAATGGTTCTGCTCAACTAGGACCCTGTCGAACTGTTTCGAAACAACAATCACAATTGTTGCGTTGGAACTATGGCCATGGCAATGGTCAGTAGGCTCTTCAGCCAGCGACGGCCGTGGCAAAAAGACCGGCAATCAAATGAGGGGCTCGGACCGGGATCGAAATGTGATTATTGGGTATGACTGGACCTCTGAGTTTATGACAACAGCCACTGACGCTGCTTGCAGCCTCCACAAATGCCTGCCGCTGGCGGCTCTCGCATGTATACTGCGGCCAACCAACATTCTCATTTGGGCAACCCTTGCCGGTCTCGCTTGGCTTCGGACCTCTTGGCCCCAGCGTAAAATCCTCATTTTTGAAGTTATACTTTGCGGGTAAGTAATCCGAACTCCTGGTAAGGGACCAGCTGACCTTCTTACCTGGCAGATCGGCAATTCTCGCGCTGTCTTCGATTGCGGACCGTCTCTTCTATGGAATTTGGACCTTCCCACCGCTCAGGTTCTTATACTTCAACATCGCGCAGTCACTGGCTGTCTTCTATGGTAGCAATGACTGGCATTACTATATCTCACAGGGTTATCCGCTTCTACTCACCACTTTGTTTCCCGCTGCGGTTACTGGGTTATATGCAACCTTGATGGCTCGCAAATCTACAGTGGGAGACGGTTTGCAGGCGGCGATCCGAGTACAATTGGCGATAGTCTGCCTTCTGATGCCATTTGTCCTCTCTTTTATCTCGCATAAGGAAGTGCGCTTCATCTACCCATTGCTGCCATGCCTGCACATCTTAGCCGCGCCGCCTTTGGTGCAGTTCTTTTACCCAGCCATCTACTCGCCTGCATACGCACGTCATACTCCCCGCTTGTTGATTCTCATATTTCTCGTTTTTGTAAACGTGGTCATTGCGCTGTACACAACTCTCTATCACGCATCAGGGGCAATTAACGTCCTCTCCTATCTCCGTCAGCAGCACGAAACACACTCGGTATCAATAACAAAGAGACGAACAAACCCCACCTCTGAACTTGGAATCTCTGTTGGCTTTTTAATGCCCTGCCACAGCACACCATGGCGCTCTCACCTAGTCTACCCGACAATTAACGCCTGGGCCCTTTCGTGCGAGCCACCGGTCAATCTCAATGCAACTCAGAAAGCCGTTTACCGAGATGAAGCTGATCAATTCTACGATGATCCTAAACAATTCCTACACCAGAAAATGGCTGGTGGTCTCCGTCACTTCCCTCGACGACCCAGCTACATCGCTCCCACACCTCATTCTGTATCAGGAGCTACCCCCGATGACGCTCCCCAGCATGATTGGCCCGACTACCTTATCTTCTTTGCCCAGCTCGAGCCAACTCTTCACCCTCTGCTGCGCAGCTCCCACTATGGTGAGTGCTGGCGCACTTTCAACACCCACTGGCACGACGACGGGCGCCGTCGCGGCGACATCGTGGTCTGGTGCCTGGACACGGCAGAGCAGGACGCCTGGCGCTCCAGCACCCAACGTCAAGTGCAGCAAAGCCGGGATAAGCAATTCGATCGTATTGTGGCAGCATTCAAGAATGAGGGGCGCAAGCAAAAAAATCAGGCATGGAAGGGCTTCCACGCGTCCTCGACGCCTTGGTCCGTATCGCGTCTTTCGTTGTTTGCGTCGTGGCGACATTCAGTAGAGTCTCTTTTCTCGTCACCTCCAAAATCATCGCTTTCTTGGCCTTGGCGTTCCCCCACTCGTTGGGAGACCTTCGTAGCGAGGTTCTCATTCTCGAGCCATAAGAAGACAGCTTGGCTTCCTTCTTGGGTCTTGGATTGGCTTCCTAGGTTGCCGTCTTGGTTGGGCGGAGCTAAAAAGAGACCTACGGAAGCAGAGTTGTGGTCTTAAAATCACCGATTCTGACTCTTTTCCTAGGCTTTTTTGGTCTCGCACTACGTTGCGTTATATGTGGTGCTGCGAGGATTTTCTTTCCCCCTTCAGCTTCTGCCTACCACCTTCACTTAGTCTTTCCCTTTTGTATCTTCGCCCTTCCTTGAACATACTTTGTGTAGCCCTAGATCTTCAGTCCGATAATCTGTCTTGATTCACCAGTATTATATTAGTTCGAAACTCATATGTAACAATAGACAACATCTATGTACTGTTTTGACTCGCTAACCGGAAATCAAAGGAATATTTTAAACAAAAAGAAAATCGACAACAGGGAATGAGATGAAAGGAAAAGAAAAACAAGTCTAATGAGTGGTAAGCAGACAATGAAAATGCGCCGGGCATGCACAACCATAACAACTCTCCTCAATCTTCTAAATCCAGATTAGTATAAAGTCAAAGTGAAAAAATAAAATAAATGTCCATGTCAATACCCATATTCACATTTTTCGGCCATATATCTATGTGTGACCCAAGGCCGAAGCCATAGAACTCAACCATAGCGAGCACTCAGACTAGCAAAGGCATCAGGGCTATGACGACCCTTCTGCAGACCGCTCACATCAACGCTCGGCTGGCTCATATGTGTCCGTTGGAACGATGGGTTTGTGGGCGGCGGGCCTGAAAAAGGGGATTGGCCGCCAGCAAATGGGGAGCTGTTCGCTACTGCAAAGGGCGGACTGCTCATTCCAGAAAACGGGGAGTTGTTCGTTCCCACGGCTTGAGTAGTTTCGGGGGTAGTGCCGGACCCGGGTTGGCCATTAATGCCGCCAATTCCTAGCCCTGAGGATTGCTGCTGGTATGGGTTGATGCCTGCTTGTGCGGCAAGGCCAGATCCGCTGCCTGTGGGCGCGGTGCCAAAGAATGGGTTGTTGGATGTGGGCTGGGAATTGGCGGTAGGTTGTTGGGACTGGAAATTTTGCTGGGGCTGGCTCTGGGGCTGAGGCTGGGGCTGAGGCTGGAAGTTTGTGGCTTGCTGAGTTTGAGAAATGGAGGTGTATGGGTTTGATGGTTGAGAGTAGGGGTTCATTGTGGTTGGTTGAGCCTGGAACTGTTGTTGCTGAGGTTGCTGGGTTTGGTCGGAGATGGGTGTCATATTAGACTGCGCAGGACCCATATTGTACAATGAAAGAATGCTGTTTTTGTCCATGCCAGTGCGTTGAGGCACGAGTTGCTGTGGCTGCTGGGGTTGCAGGTGGGTCTGGAATTGGCTGGGATAGCCGCCTGCACTATGTGCTGTGTTGGGTGCCAACCCTTGCTGGAACGGGTTGTAGGCTCCCAGACCATTTGATGGCTGTTGCTGTTGCATCTGCTGCTGCTGTACTTGGAAAGGAGCATTTAGTCCAAATGGAGAAGTGGAAGACATGACCGGCACGGTATTTGCATGGCGGGGGGGCCCAAAGCCCCCTGATTGTGTTGCAAGTGGGGTCATTTGCTGTTGCGTCATGGGCTGATTTTGCGGTGCAGCGTTAAAGAAAGGGTTCGTTTGCGGCACATTGGGGTTGGGATATGTCTGACTGGTCAAGCCATTCTGCGGCTGCGACGGTGCCTGGTCGAATGGATTGTAGCTGTTTTCCATTGGCTGAGGCGACATAACATAGGGAGGCTGAGAGAACGTCGATGTGACCGGAGGTGTGTAGGATTGTTGATATACAGAGTGCTGCATGGAGCTTGTCTGGTTCGGGTATCCACCGGTAGAGTGAGGAAACAAGGGCTGGGAAACCTGCAGGCCTTGAAAAGATGATTCTGAAGGCTGTGTAGATGCCGGTTTCGAGTTGAGCTGATCGAATGGGTTGTACGAAGCGACCTGTAGTTGCTGAGTTTGCGGCCGGGCCACAGGATTTGAAACTGCCCGGTCAAATGGGTTGTTTGAAACCTCGGGGAATGTGTTATCGGTTGTCACGGGGAATGGATTTTTGGATGTCTCAGGCTTCGAGATTACTATGCGTGCGGATGCAGCAGTGCTTGTCCCGACCGGAGTCCTGGATCTTGATGCAGGGTTGCTCCCCTCGCCCAACCTGACCAGGGTTTCGACCGTTCGATCCAGATCCTCATGGAGTCCCTTGAGAACCATCTCGTTTCGTCGGTCATCAGTGAATCCCATCTGCTGCAATGCCGCCATTTTGGCCTCGAAAGATGCTGTTGTCACATCTATGACAGGCGCACCAAGCCCGGTCGTCTTCCTGGATGGCAATGGTGGTGACCAGGCTCCGTTGTCCGAGGTTGGCGAATTCACGTTGGGATTGCGGCGGAGGTTCGAGGCAGAGGATGACGACCGTAGACCAAACTTGAAAAACTTTCCAGACTTAGGCGGAAGCGGAGGAGGAGAACCCTCGGGGGATATGTCGTAGCCGTTCTTTCTTGACTCCATGGGGGACACAGCCCTAGGGTGGGAGTAACTTGAATCCTCCCTGCTCGGGGGCTTTGGCTTCCCATTTTCCAATAAGCGATGTTGATATTTCTGCCGAATAAACCGTTCCATGGATGCATCGGCCTCGTCAATATCGGTGGGAATTGGTGGCTTGATACCCCGCGGGTTGTTCATTTTGTTCATAAGGATGTTACCATGCGATTTCATGCTCTGATAAAGTCCAATTTGTCAGCTCATGACCTTTGCTACTGCAAGGTGCCGGATTGCACTCACATCAACTTGCTCCGATGTCCATGTGTCCATGGTTAAAGATTTGATCTTAGAAATATGTGTGCCTAGCTTTCGGTGCAGTGCGGCGCAACGCATGCAAAGGAAGACGCCGATCTGTCGGAGATGAACAGTCAGTTTGTGGATTCGCTCAAAGGTAAAAGAAAAGGCGAGGTACATTCCAGCTTGCCCATCCTATTCAAATAAGAATTAGCGAGATCAACAATAAGGGTATTCAAGAACGAACCTGGGGACAAGGCATCGCAATCGGCACATCGGTCATTGCCAGGAACGGTTCGGATCAGCTCCGCCAGGGTCTTTTCATTCCGCGCCTGCTGGCGCTTGCTGATACCGGGAGCCATGATGCAAAAAAATAATTACAAGAATATAAATAAATAAATAGAAGAAGTGGCAGTAATACAAAGTGGAATAGGGGAAGAATTCCGGTCCCCAGGGCGGAGAAGGGTTCAATTGACGTCCGAGGGGCAGATCATTCCAAATGAGAATATATGTACACTAACGGAGTATAAGGAGTACAGTAAAGAAAGAATAAAGTAAAAACATCAGGATTTAAAGATTCTAGCTAAACTGTTCCAAGGTTGAGTTGAATTAAGTTAAATTGCGTTGGCAATCTCATTGCTACCACGTCTTTTCCTTCGGCATAGCAAGGTTTCTCTATGGGCCCGATCTTCTAGAACACTTCAGAAGTCTTAGGTTATTTATAGGCGCAATGCTAGGCTCAAACGGTGTTTCAAGGAAGGTCAACATATTATGTATGTAATACTAGCAATAAAGGAATAACATGGCATGTCTGGACAGCAATGACTCGCATCTACCAATGCGCCTAAAGGCCGAAGCCTTTTCGGAGCCGTCGAGAAGTCGTAATGATACCCAGGAATATCTTCTAGTACGCCAATATGACCAACCATCCTATGATAGAGGAATTGGCGGTTGATTATGCGTTCGGAAAAGTGTAAAGAAGAAAAGTCTCCAATCTGCATGAAATTTTCGATACAAAAGGGTATGGTCATGTGACTGCGCTAGTTCGATCACGTGCCACGAAGATTAAGATAAAAACTTTTCACTTCGCACTTCGTCTTCTTCTTTCAACCATCATGTTTTGGAGACTCGAGAATCCAATCCTTTAATGTCGGGGATTGTTGAGGACTTGGTTCCAATATTAAGATATATAAACTTCAAACCACATAACCCGCGTGGTGCCTACCTGTGGCACTGGACGTCTCTTGGGTGATTTTTTAATCGTTCGTTCGTGGAATATCAAAACCAAACAGTTTTTAGCAGAGCTGCGTCTACTCCACCCTGGTGTTCATATCTATTGAACAGCAGGACTTTTTTACGACGGACATCCCGACTAATAATGGCAATCTATATTACTCTTAACCATATTATATTCATATTTTAATCCTCGTCCTAAATCATTAATTCTCGTACACTCCTCGTATGTACGAACCTTGGCCAGTACCATGCTGATTTGTCACATGATCGTCCGGTAAAAGGATTTTCCGACCGGCTGGTGGACCTAAACTGGCAGTGTTGACTCTCGCCATGACATTTTCATACATCCTTCTAAGCGCATGCGAAATGGACTTCGACAAGCTTACAGTACAGCAGTCAGTTCAACTTTACTTGGTCTGCTCGATGCACAAGAACAGGTAGAAATTAACACCATTGTCAAGACTCAAAATGTAAGAGCAAGGGCAATATGGTTTCTCATCGCAGCATTGATGAAACTAACTAGTTGATATATCAACATGTGATACTGTGAGACTTTTGGAGGATTCATCGAAGCTATTAGGCAAAAAGGACTGGTTGTCAAAAGCATGGGGATATGGAAAATGGAATTAAAATGGAAGCTTAAGACCTGGAGGTTCTAGAAAGAAATGCTATAAGCTTTTGGTAGTTCGTTGCCAGATTAGAGACACATATGTATGTATACTTCTTCCCCCCCCACAATACTAAAAGGTCAACTCCTGCTCCAGTGAGAGCGGTAATTGATACATATAAGAATAGGCATTGCTCGGCTTCTAAGGAATCACACAACAGAAACACTCCAGGGCTGTCATGGCGACGTATCATCATAGACCTACCCAGTAATCAGATGGCTAGACCCGTGGGTAATACGATTGAGGCCATTGAAAACGTTTAATTTTACCCAGGAATCTCGAACTCAAAAACTAATAAATTAATAAATAGCTTATTTGACATCTTCATAAATAATATAGATTTGTACCTAGGTAGTATCTAGACCTTAATTATTACCGAGCAATGCACCTAGGCCCAGGCAGATTGTTTGATCATATAAGCAGGTCGGTGGGTCAGCATTGACCAAACAGCGCTTGGCTGTTATTAATACCTTTCCGATATAGTCCCTGTTTCTTCATCTGGTGTCAAGCTGTACATGTCAATTCAATATGTAGGATCCTAAGATTACACCTACATACGGAGACAGTGAAGAATACAACAGTTAACAAAAGTGAAACTCGTGAAAGTCGGGAAAGTCGGGAAAGTCTGGGGATGATGTACGGCGATGTACCGGAATGCGGAGATGAGACGAAACGCCGAGACAATAGCATATGTGGCCCCTTTGATTGGCTGTGATTCCATCAGCTTCTGTACGATGTCCCCAAGTATTGGCTCGGTGTTGTACTGACAATGACAGGAGACAATGATAGGAGAAGTACAAATGCCCCGGTTCTTCCCTTCTCTCTCTATACTTACACTCCCACCTTTACTTTACTTTCCTTTCCCTCAGTAAACCCCCATTAGACTTCTTATCTCCCACCCTCTCTGTCCTATCACAATGGCTTCGGCTGCCAGAAATGCTTCCCGGGCCTTCCTGCGCTCGACCCCAGCAACTTCCTCTTTCCGTCCCGCTGCGCGCAGCACCCGTTTCGCCATCCCCAGTGGTCTCCGCGCCTCTGCTCGTCGCGGATACTCTTCAGAGGCTGGCTCTGAGAAGTCTGGCTCATCCTTTGGCATCTGGGCCCTTGGTATCGGTGCCCTCGGTGCCGCAGGTGGAGCGTACCTCTACCTAGGTGCCGACTCCTCCCCCAAGGGGCCCTTCGTCCCCACCCAGGCCGACTACCAGAAGGTGTACGACGCTATCGCTGCCCGTCTAGCCAACGAGACCGATTATGATGACGGCAGCTATGGTCCCGTAAGTGCAGTTACTTCTGCTCGATGTTGTACTCCAAGATCAAAGAGCTAACTTAGACGTTTCCGTTGCTCTCAATAGGTTCTGGTTCGTCTCGCATGGCACGCAAGTGGTACCTATGACAAAGAGACCGGCACTGGAGGCAGCAACGGCGCCACTATGAGATTCGCCCCAGAGTCTGATCACGGTGCCAACGCCGGTCTCAAGACTGCCCGCGACTTCCTTGAGCCCATCAAGGCTCAGTTCCCCTGGATCACTTATTCCGATCTGTGGACTCTCGGCGGTGCCTGCGCCGTCCAGGAGGCAAGTGGCCCTGCAATCCCCTGGAGACCCGGTCGTGAGGATAGGGACGTCGCCGCCTGCACTCCCGATGGCCGTCTTCCTGACGCCACCAAGGAGCAGCGTCACATCCGTGACGTCTTCTCCCGCATGGGCTTTGATGACCGCGAAATGGTTGCCCTGATCGGTGCCCATGCCCTGGGTCGCTGCCACACCGATCGTTCCGGCTTCGATGGCCCCTGGAACTTCAGCCCTACTCTCTTCACTAATGAATTCTTCCGCCTCCTTGTTGAGGAGAAGTGGATCCAGAAGAAGTGGAATGGCCCGATTCAGTTCACTGACAAGACTACTGGCACTCTCATGATGTTGCCCACGGATATGGCTCTTGTCAAGGATAAGGGCTTCAAGAAGCACGTCGAGCGCTATGCCAAGGATAGCGATGCCTTCTTCAAGGAGTTCTCCGATGTCTTTGTCAAGCTCCTTGAGCTCGGTGTGCCCTTCAAGACTGAGGAGCGCTTCGTCTTCAAGACTTCTGAGTAAGGAGATTGCTCAAAAACTGTTCTAATATTCCCGTCTCCTTTCATATACCTGTCTTGATATCCGAGTCATTACTCACTAAGATTATTTTTCTTGTTGCCAATGGAACTTTAGATTTCCTTCCATATTTGCATTCACCACTAGTCCCAGCTGTATTCACAGCATGTGATTTTTATCTCGGATAGAACGTAGCATTCACAAAGAGCCATTAGATGAAGTTTGTCGCATAGCTCTAGTGAACACCCATATAGACCATGAATTTTATTTAAAAAAAAACGTTCATGACAAGGTATTGAGAAAATAAAACAGAGAAGAATGTAACTATGTAGTCACCGCTTAATATTAACAGGTATGGGTCCGGAAGGCCTTCTCCCAAAGTGGCGTGCAAGGGCAACCCGCCATTTTCAAATTCTCATGGAAACTTCTCCGTAACAAAGCCCACCAACCCTGCTTTGCGGCACACCTGCTACCCCAGATTCTCACCATCATTCTCTGGAATTCATGCGATTGGGCATCTCCACTAGACTCCGAGGTATCACTATTACAACCTGGCGCGCACCTCTGACTGGTCGCTTGTGGCCTCGACGCGGGATACGGAAACAGCGCAACCAACAGATCCTGAACAGAGAGAGGAATACCCTTTTTCAACATGACGAGGACTACACCCGCTGTGGATTTCTACGAGGTCCTGTCTCTACCGTTCACGGGGTCTTCGTTGACAGTCCTCTCCAAGCAGCAGATTAAGATCGCATACCATAAAGCACTGCTGAAACACCACCCTGACAAGGCAGGTGCTGCCGCAAAGGGGACTGGACTAAATGGCTCGACTAACTCTACATCCACATCTACTTCAAACCCTCTCTTTGCCAAATCTGATGGCATCTCGTCGCGACAACTCTATACCATCGACCAGATCACCACCGCCTATAAGACCCTATCGGACCCCACGCTTCGCACCGAATATAATCGCTCTCTACTTCTGGACAGGCTGAAGGTTGCGGAACGGGAGAAGACCAGTGATGTGTTCCATACCGGCTTAGAGATTGTGGATTTGGAGGATCTTGCCTGCGAAGAGGCGGAAGGCGGCGAGGGCGACTGCTGGTACCGCGGATGTCGGTGTGGTGACGAGCGCGGGTTCTTGGTCAACGAGGAGGATCTGGAGAGGGAGGCTGAGCATGGCGAGGTCATTATCGGGTGCCGCGGGTGCAGTCTCTGGTTGAAGATTCTGTTTGCCGTTGAGGCGGATGAAGGATGAAGAGATGGCTAGTCAGTTGGCCTTTTCCCTGGTAATAATCTCTGCTCCATTATACAGTTGGGATTTGTGTCTCACTGTGCGGCTCATGCTTCATCGCTGTGTGGTGGATGGCATCCCGTGACCCCATGTCTGTGTTGGTTTATATCCCATCTCGTCCAGGGAGACCAGGCTTGTTGATTCAGACAGGGTGAGGGTTAGAATATCCCTTATTCTTTTATTGTGGATCTTCTTTTCCCTGGGCTTGGTTACTCTTTCGCACTTGGGCCGCCGCCAGTCTCTTCCGGTTTACACACCAACCTTGTTGGGCCTCGTATAAACTAACAGCGCACACCAAGTAGCATCCTAGCTTTTGGACTCTATGGCTTACATTGAGACAAAACCCAAGCACTCTTACTAGAGCCCAGCTCTGACCCCTTGCCTTCCGGCTCGGCCTAGCTCAAATTTGTGTATCCTGTACCATGAAGCTACTTGTCAACATTTAGTTCTACATCTAGATATCTAGATGGAGATATACTTACTTTGTGTATATTTACGTTTTATCTTCCTAAAGAAAAAACAAGTTAAAAAACGACTCTCACAGGAAGTTGTGACAACGCCAATATATATGCAACATCTAAAATAACTACACTTAATAACTAGGAATTTGGGTTTAATTCGAAGTAATGTTGCATGTCAACAGATGATCCAATAGTCGTCAGTTCAAATAAAATAATAATTAAGTAGAAACAGCTTCTGGCGTGGTCCATCTGAGACTGCTGATTGTTTAGAGGGGCTGATGACATATGCGGAGGCAGCAAAACACAACCTCACATCTTTCCATCTTCTTCCACCCTGCATTTCACACTCCTTCCCCACCCAACTTCACCATGTCTGTCATTGAGATCTCATCGAAGGAGCAATTCTCATCGCTCCTTACCTCATCCCGTCTTGTCGTCGCCGACTGTAAGTATTTGCTACAGTGTGATCCTGCCCCGCCCAGACCCTGTCTTCCCTTTCGAACGACCATAGCTATCGCTAACCTTGGCCTGATACTTGAATAGTTCACGCTGATTGGTGTGGACCATGCAAAGCTATTGCGCCTGCATATAACTCGCTGGCCACCCAGCTCTCTCGCCCGAATCACATCACATTCACCAAGATCAATGTCGACCACCAACAAGAGCTCGCCCAGGCCTACGGCGTCACAGCGTATGTGCAATTTATCCAACCATCTAGAACCTAGCCCACTCAGCACATCTGATTATAAAATACTCGCTTCGCTTACTGACAAACACACAATGCATAGAATGCCGACCTTCATCGTTTTCAAGAACGGCCGCGTGAACCAAACAGTCAAAGGCGCCAACCCCGCACAGCTGAACCAGATCGTCCAGAAGCTTGCATCCGAGGCAAGCCAGTCGGATGACGCAGCAGGAGCCGGTGAAGGAAGCAGCTCCGGCGAGCTCTGGGTCGGTGGAATAGTGGCTAAGAGCTACAGAGATGTCACAGATCAGGTTGACGTGAAGGGATTGGAGTTGTTGAACCGGGACACGGATACGGCAGAGCCGCGCGCTCTGTTCAACACCTCGAAGCCTTCCGCACTAGCAGGAAAGGGCAAGGGCAAGGCCGCTGGTCAGGCGGATTGGACTGAGAGCGACACGGATGAGCAGCTGATGCTGTACATCCCATTCAACTCGACACTCAAGGTCCACTCGCTTCAGATTACCTCCCTCCCTCCTGCCGACGCGGATGCTGACGACGAGACACCCATGCGGCCTAGGAACATACACATCTACAAGAATACTTCCCATGTGCTTGGATTCGATGAGGCGGATGGTATTCCCCCTACGCAGAAGGTGGAGATCCAGTCTGGTGATTGGGATGCGAAGACCGGGACTGCAACGGTCACGCTGCGGTTTGTTAATTTCCAGAATGTGACATCGCTGGTTATGTTCTTTGTTGATGGGGACGGGGACAGCGAGAAGCTGCGTGTTGACCGCATTCGCATTGTTGGCGAGGCGGGTGCAAACCGATCTATGGGCAAGCTGGAGAAGATTGGTGACGAGCCTGGCGAGTAAACAACATAGACCATGCAGAAAACAAGTCTACCATATCGAGATAAGCACTGTGAGCTGTCTTATGCGGCTGGTTTTTCGAAGACAGAGAGAGCTCGGACGGATCAATAGTGTCAACTTTACGCCAGTCATGAGTACAGTTAAAACGCTTAATGAAGAACCAACTAGCTGTAGAAATTGTGCAAGACATAATAACTTGATTCCATTGTGTTTCAAAGCTATAAAAAGATAGCTGAAATTATATATAAAAAAAGTATGTTTGACTCCCACCAGAAGGTCTCATCCTTGTGAAATCAGAAAGACCCATAAAGGTAAGAATCAATGTGCAATTCCCTTCGTCTGTGGCGCAACTGACACCTGGGGTACATCACTGAAAGCCAGACTAATGACCGTAGATGTCCAGGCAACACGGGTTATCGAGTTGCGCCGCCGCACGAAGAAGAAAAGAAAAGAAGAGGAAAGGCGCTGGTTGAGATTTCCTTTTATGCTGAGTCCCGGATCTTTAGTTTTTCCGTTTGCCCTTAACGGAAGGTTCCAAGGATTTCGGCGCACACAGAAACTTTTCCTTATGTAAGCCATATATGCGAGGAGCCAGTTTTTTTTTTTTTATCTCATGCCTTTTTCTTTCTTTCTCTTTCTCTTTCTTCCATAAACATGGTCGATGATGAGAAATATGGATTCTATGATAGGAAGAGACTGACTCCTTATGGGGGCGTGATCTCAATTTTACCATTCCTGAGGCCCTTCGTTGTTTATTTCTGCTGTTGTTGGGGAGCCCGAACTGCAACCAGGGCAAGCTTTCAATATCAACTTGCCATTGTTGTTTTGTAACCTTCGAATTGGGTTATGCTTTAGTCTCCCCACCTTGCAATTAGAGTCAGTAGTGAATGTACGAGAAACTTTATTCCAAATTCATACGCGAAACCTCCATCTTTGTTTCCTTGGACCGTATCAGACAGACGAAACATCTCAACAGAAAAAACCAAGGGCCCTTAGGGCCAACGTATTGACCGAAGCCCACTGTTAATATAAAACAACCTCCACATGGGAGGAAATCAGACAATCTGACCATGGAGCACCCCGTATTAGGGCGGAACACTGCTCACTGTTGGTACAACATACAGATGTGGTTCGTGGAGCCGAGACAATATCAAATTCGGCCCGATAGCTATACACCGGCCGACGACCGGCATCCGTACGTACCTTCTCACAGGACATAGTTATAACGTCCCTAATCAAGTAATAATGAAGATGTTATGTGGTAAGTAGCTGTATGTTGTATGGACGATGGTTTCATTCGCGGGCGGTAGATGGCGTTAGAGCTCTTGGCACACTCTATTTAAGCGATGGAATCCGTGTTCCATTGGCCATTCAGATGTAGGAGTTAATAGGCACGTATCCGAGATCGTATCTCTTGTTTTGGGTTGCTTTTTTTTCCCACCTCCGTACTCCGTACTCTCTGTCTGTACTTCGTATCCATCTCCACTTTAGGTTTGGCGGAGAGTGGCTTGTTCCAGGACCATGGGCTGGCCGACCTAGGTGTATTTGTACCAGCTTGCAACTTGTTGTGGATGTGTGTTGTAGTTGTTTCATGAATTAATATCCAATTGGTGCTTGGAGACATTGCACCATGTACTCCATATTGCCTGATCGCCAGCGAAGATTTGGTTCTGACTCCACGGTGATTTCCTCAACCCAGGTTTGCTTGCGGGTTCTTTTGTTTTGTGTGGGTTGGAGTTGGGTATGTTATGGTGGCACGTGGGTGGACCTGACATGGAGAGGTTTTGTACTGAATATATTGAGGACCTGGGTTAGTTATTTTGTGTGTTATCGTGAATTCTTTTGGAAAGTACCTACCCATAAGCCGACGGTACCACATCTTGAATGAAAATTTTGTTGAAGGGATTGAGACCCGCTCTAGCCCGTCTCGAGAAAAACACTGTCCAGTGCTTTTGTGCTAACAGGGCACGCTATTCAGATTACGTATCCACTGCAGATGGCATGTCTCCAGCTGCAATTTAGACTGGACAGACTCGTACTGGCCAGGCGCTGGACAACAGACAAGACAGAGCAAGACACTGGCTTGTCGGCGAATGTGCTCTCTTACGAAAAGGTAGTGCTCATCTCGAACGGTCTCGCCAGACACATCCACTACGGAAGGGTTGCTGCGTCAGGTCTCATCTCAGCTTAGTCTGTGGTTTCAGCCCGTAGAACTAGGTCCAAAGACATTGATTAGGACGCTATGTTGAACTGTACACACACGCTGGAGCTTAGGGCCGTAAGAGATGATAAGCGCGGGTGGAGAACAGTGGATTTGTCTTTTAGCGCAAAGTCATAGCCACTAGCTGGACCGAAGAAAGCCGTGAAATCCGTTACATACAAGATATTGCGCAGGAAAGTGATCTGCTTGAGATGGTGCAGGCTGGGTTGAACGTTGGAAAGAGCCACTTTTTTTGGTTTTGGGTCTTGGGCTAAATATTATGGGAAATGCAGCCGGTCGTCGATCCTGATAGCTCAGGGACGAACGTAGTCGGCGAAGAGGACCTCTCCGAGCTCGATCCGCTTACTGATAGTAATTACGGAGTGCATTCTACATACTCCGCATGATGTACACGCTAGATCAAATGGGTATGTTCGGGGATTTCTCGTGATTGGGGTGGGGATAGATATTCATAGACTACGGGATATAGCGCAATGTTGGAGAAAGTTTACACAATATGCGAACTAGCTACTCCGTATACGATGATATTTGGGAAGCATGGAATATTTTTTTCCCTACAATCATGAAGCCACGTATGACATCTTGTTTGGCCTCGTCGGGAATACTTCGCCAAATAGATACACGATGACCTCAGTCCCAGGGAACCCATGCAAGATCAACGATCAGATAGAGCTCGGGGGAAATCCCATTGTTCCATCATTTTGAACCTCGGGAGTCTTTGCACGCCCCCATTCGTACCAGAGATCCCAAGCCTGAAAAGATACTCCGTACGAGGATGCCAAATTATTTTTCGACCCACTGGGTCCCTCGTAATGCTGATAATTAGGTAAAAATATACAATATATGGAGTATGTTGGAGCAATTGTACCTGGGCCAAGGAATCATTCCGTTTGATATCGGGGTCAAAGGTGATAAGACATAGTTCCAAGGAAATTTGGGAAGGACTCGAAATTCAGTGAGCTCTCTAATTGGCGAGGCCCTCGGGCAGGGTGGAAACGGATGAGCCCTAATGCACATTTCCACCACGGGCTGGACAAGCTATCTCCGCATTCGCGTATATATGGTTTTAGTTACAGGATCGTGCCGAATTCAAAAAATCCTTCGATCGAAGCTCGTTTAGCTTTAATTCTTCTATCGTCTAGGCCAATCTCTGTCCTAAGTAGAAAGTGGGGATAGTGTTCACGGACCATTCCCCATTCTGTAGGTATGTCGTAACGGAAGCTTCACAAAACTCTGTGCTTGTACACCGTAGATTGTAGGAGAATAATTTTAAAATAAGGAAATTGAGAAAATTGAGAAAATTGAGAAACTCGAGAAACTTCCCATTGGCCATGTTACTTTCTCACTTTACCTGATATGGTGTTAGTGGTGACCTTCCAAGGTTGGAAAATGGTCGAACCACAAAAAGGTGAGCTGATAACCCCCCAGTGGACCACAAACTCGATGCACAGCAGATCTTACCTGATCGGAGCCCTGCATCCCACGTTCTTGCAGCTGCCTTGGCATGGGGTTCGGTAGTTAGTAGGGTTTAATATTCAATACTCTGTACTCCATGTAGCACGTGGTGTAATTGAAGAGCTCTAAAAAAGTAAGTTATGAGTGATAGTACTGCTGATCAGTTGAAGGTTATCCTAGTTTTAAAATGATCTCAGGATCTGGATACCATACTGGGTCTAGTGTCTCGGGTGCTGTAGCCAGTTACACAAGGTCCTCGAACTTTGGAACTGAGATCGCGAGATCACTTTAGAGTCTGGAGTCTGGAGTATTTTCGCAGATACCGAGGAACATCTGAAACACATGCCTAGCACGCCACTTGGATAGTTAGTACTCTTTGTACTTAGTGGAAGTTTCTTGGCAATTGTACGTGCCACACTTCAAAGTGTCTTTTTTTTTTTTTTTTTTTTTTTTCAATGAACACTATGTCTGTAGGATGTATGTAGGATGTTCGGAGTACAACGCAGTACCATAGTGCTTTTTACGGAGTGAAAGGAGTACACAGTGAGGGGCCGTCTAATTTGACTGATTAGGAAAACAATGATTTACCCGCGAGGACGCACATCCCAAACCATGGTTGTGCGA
>CAKMRK010000780.1:0-20503 GCA_928213465.1 Penicillium sclerotigenum | reverse complement strand
CTAGATCTTCGCTAGCGAGATACTATCACTACTTTCTTAAATAGTAAGCTTAGCTAAGAAAAACCGATATACACGTAGATACTAGAAGGGTTCTAGTCCCTAGGTAAATATTAGAAGCTCCGCCGAGCACTATATAGCCTACGGATCTCGCCGCGGCTTTAGTAGTAAGAAGTAGCTAGTATACTCCTAAAACTAGGTTTATAATAGTCACTAGAAGACCCCTACGTCTTCGTTAGAGAAGGACTAATAGTCTTCTTCTATATAGATGATATCTTGATTATAAGCCACACTAATACTAAAGTAAAAGCCATATAACTAGAGCGAGATCTAGAAGCACACTAGGAACTAATAGATTATAGAGAAGCTTTATAGTTTCTTAATATACGAATCATTCGTGATAGGAAGTAAAAGAAGCTCTAGCTATATTAAGATAGCTACGTGATAAGCATTACCACTCGCTATAATTTAATAGATCGTCCGCCTATCTATATACCACTACTAGTTAACGAATTAACGCCTTACTAAGGCGTAGCCACCCTAAAAGAGATCCTCCTCTATTAAAAGAAGGTTAGATTAGCTAGCTATACCACTACTATCACTAGGCTAGATACTATAAAAGTAACCGCTCGACTAGCCTAGTTCTTAATAAATCTAGGCCCCTAGCACCACTAAGTAGCTAACCGAGTTATTACCTATCTTTATACCACCTAGAATCTAGCTATTAAATATAGTATAGACGTAGTAAGTGTAGGAATCGACTCTATATAGTTTATAAGCGATACTTTATATAGAGATTATCTAGATCGAAAGAGCTCTATAGGCTATATCTACTAGGCCTATAGTGGACTAGTTAACTAGAAAGTAAGTAAGTAACCTACCGTGATAATATCAACCACTAAAGTAGAGTTATTAGGGCTTTCCGAGATAGGGAAGTAATTATAATAGTGGCGCCAACTACTAAAAACCCTTTGTTTTAAACCCTCCTACGTTATAACGATCGACTACGATAACGAGAGAACGATTAACCTTCTTACTAGTGAGGATACTACCTTCGAAACGAAGCTTCGGTATATCGATATTCATCGTTATTAGCTTCGGTAAGAGGTTAGAGAAGGACGTATAATAGTGCGATAGGTGCCGATAGCGAGTATGGTTATAGATAGACTTATAAAGATGCTCTCTCGGTAGAAGTATAAGAGCTTCCTACGGATGCTAAGAATGGTGGACATAGGCTATTTAATGGCCTAGAATAAGAGATCACTATGCCGATCTACCAAGTCTAGCAATCCTATACTAGGATAGCTAAGGGGGTGTGTCGGAGTATGAAGACCGGTATACCGGAGGATTCATTTATCCTCTATGTTTTGTAATTAAAGTTATATAATCAAGGCTCTATATAAATTGTAAGCAGAGCCGATACAGAAATGTAGAGATTTGAACACCATTGATTGGACCCCCTATTTTACCATATAACTTGATTTGACAGAATTGAGCGCTATACACCGTCGTAGACGAGTAGTCAAGATTGGTGTCCTAGCGTGGCCCGGGTAATCCCAGCTTCGCAGATTGCAGACTTAGTGGGGCTCAGGTTGGGACTTAAAGGAAAACACATGCCAGGCTCAAAATATGCCACCGGTTTACCCCTCCCTGGCCACCAGACAGATGCACTAGATTTCTGAATTATTCAATCTAGGCACCCTTTATGTTAGTTTGATCTCCCTTTGAAAGCTTTTCATTAATAATAGCTCTTATATATAGGCTAGTAGTGCCTTAGCATGGACACCCATGACCTTTCTAAAGTAGCCGAGCGGATTCGCTACGAGATCAAGCAGATGATACCAAAGCCAGGCGATCCTGACATTCAGCCACATATACCCCAAGCTGACTTCCTCACTGAAGATAAGCAAGGAGTACGCCACTTTGGTGGTTCAAATCTTGCCCTAAAAATATGTCTTCTAAAAAAGGAAATGAAAATAGACGATGTATGTATGCATTATGTTCCCAAAGGCTTGTCTCTAACACATGGATATATTAGTATAAAAGAGCCGCGATATATCATATTCGATATAGGGGAAGAGATAATACAAAATGACGAGACGTGGTTTAATCTCGAATGCCGATTCCTTGATTACAACGGAGTTAAGTTCGGTAAGGTAGGAATCTTTCTATATATACCAAAGTTCCGGGGGTTAAAGCCGATCGCGACTCTTAAGGCTTACCCTCTCTACCACCATCCGAGTCACGAGCAAATCTAGAAACACTTAGTCGAGAGAGGCCAAAAGTTTATAGGTTTAGTAGGCTCACATATTTAGCACTATATAGGTAGCGCATTCTTTATAAATAAGGAGAAGATTTTCAAAATCAATATTAATAGCCGAGTGGTAGTAGATACCGCATTTTTCTATAAAATGTAGCCAAACTACTCCCGACCGTCACTCCGCGATATAGGGGTAAAAGTTAAGAATAGCATTATAGTCATTAATATTAGTGTAATACTCATAGAGGACCGTGAGCGAGAGAAGGAGAAAATGCGAGGAGACGGTGTGGATACACGAAAGCTGAGCGAGGCAGATTTACTAGTCTCCTACCCAACAGTTTGCTGTTTCAGCTTCAAGGAAAAAATGTTCTATATATGACACGACTGACAATGGTTTGGTGTCCGGCTAATATAATTCTAGTGGAGTGCGTAGTTAGTGCTCTTAGGGACGTGGATTGGTCACCTGAGTCGTTCGACTGCCTGAAGATCCCTTCAGAGACCAATGGTGAAAAATATTTAGGTGGGTGAATATCTGCCCTAAGTGCCCTGAATAGAGCGGCGAGCCGCCCACGCCCGAACCGTGGGCGCTAGGTGACCACGGTTATACACATGCTGTTGCTCATCGGAAAGACCCTCTTGCCGCCCTACTAATTATCTATATAGCGGATCACACCATATGCATTACAAATTTATAACTAAATGTAAAGCATGCGCTACTGAGTCGGCACTTCAACCCCCTCCTGAATTCAGTAAGCACACTTGTTCTCCTTCGGATCGGGAAACGTATAAATTCCCAAGGGTATAACGAGCACTAACAACATCTCATCAACGAGCCAACTCTTCGCCTCGCCCAACGAAAAGTATCCGCTCACCGCCAAACTCTACAATGCATTTCACCATCACCCTGCTTAGCCTCGCCAGCCTCACCAGCCTCGGCCTGAATATACTCCCTGTCCAGTTAGTGGCGGTTCTCGCCGCTGATTTGGCTCGCCGCGTTGATGAGCCAATAAACCATGTCTATCACTCTGACACGGTTGAGAAGCGGCACACCTATCAATTGGATGAGGACGAGAACGCACTCGATTGCTCTCTTCCTTGACGCTTTTCACGAGTAATCTACCTTTTCTGACGCTGCTTTCGCTTTGACGCTGCCTCGTTAGCCTTCTTAAGGCTAGCGATCCGATATAAATCTATATTGATCTAGGTCGAGTATATATCTGACGATTACCTCGTCTTCCAGCTAGGTAAGCTTTTTAAGTTGAGCTAAAAATCGCATCGGGCAGGTACACCAGCGCGGATCATTCATTCAGACACGCTATAGATAGCAGTAGCACTACGGTGATTACCCTGGATTTGCTGGAAACGAATAGAGGAGCTAGCAAGCTGGATATCTGCTTCATTTCAATCTAATAGAGTGCCGTTGCGTTGAGCCATTGCACGTTAAGGTGAGAGAGACCTCCACCGGCGTCAACGCCTGCGCACTCTCCTGGAGGCCGTCTCCCGAGTTCTCTGTGCGTACCGAGGACCTCATAACCAAGGGGCATATAACGGAAATTGAAGTCTGGCAGCTTATCGCACCCTCGGCCACCTCGGCCACCGTCTCTTCCACTATGAACGAGCTCGATTATGATACCTTATCGTATTCGACCCTTCACCATGCGCGGAGAGCTGCTCGGCATGCTAGACCTCACAGCCAAGCCGAACAGCACACAACACTGGAGTTCGCCTGCCCCAGCGGGGCGGAGAGTCTAGTGGTGGAGATGAGGTGCCAGCGCGTGGCGTGATATGTGAACTTTATGCAGATTGATATAGCGCCGAGCTTTGGGTTTGAGTTGGTGAGAATGAGGGAATGAGCGTGGCAGCATGGCTATATCGCTTTAATCTGCGTCATTGTTCATAGAATGGATCCCGTCTCTAGGTATGTCTAGTGACTCTTCGAATCAGTGGTCACCTGTAAGCCCAATACACTCACCTAATCCGGCGGCCTACTGCACTGAGGGGTCTCCCGCACATGGAATTAGTCCTATATGTCGAACGCTGGTGGGTAGGGCCAATCTGTTAGATAAGGAGATGTCTGATTCTAAGCAATTCTATAGAAAGAGGGCAATTCAGTGGTTCACTCCATAGGGTCAATCTAAAAAGCGGGGTAGTGGGGCATTGCGATGAAGCCTCAACCCCACTAATCTGCTTTTGAATTTGACATTGATAACTACCTGTGGACGCTATCCTCTTAAAAATGCCAGATCTGGAACGAGAGAGAACCGGAATAAACTAATACCAGAAGCTTACTATGCAGAGCAAGTGGAAAATGAGTGTGTTTTTCAAAGAGCAGCTTGCTGTTCGCTATTTAACCCCTGGGTGCTTACAAATACAACACACAAGTGGATCCTGTATGCGGGAATAAGCGAAGCTAAGCGCAGCTAAGCGAAGGGACAATTACTTTACAGTCGACATCCTTTTTTTGGATAATTTTTTTAACTTTGATAGCTCGGATAAACTCTTTAAAGGCACTCTTCAAATGGTATCATATGGTAAGCGACCCCACATAAACAGTCAATCCTAAACAAAAAAGAACTTGAAGTTTTCAAGGAAATTGCCGACCAAATATCCCAGTGTTATGTTAATCCGAATACTCTGGTAGATGCCTAAAAGAGTAGGGAGGGGGCTTTGTCACAATATCAACCCCCAGTAGCTTACTCCCATACTAATTTTGCGTTAGGGGTGCTCCTAGGCGACCTATAAGATGTCCGCATCTCCCCATCCGCAGCTCTTCAGTTGCTACAATAAAGGCTATAGTTCCAAGTTCCATCGCCTAGCTACGCAAAACCCACTCAGCCGTCTTGTGTCCAATAGCGATCGAGCACAATATGTCCATTCAACTTGACGCCGCCTCTATCGCCCGTCTCTCCTTACACGACCCCACCCACTTCAGCATCCAGCACTCCCAAACCATTCACCGCCTGGTGCTCCTACAGCACTGGAATATTCCCACTGGCTCCAAGGTGCTGGAACTAGGATGCGGGCAAGGGGACTGCACGACTGTCCTTGCCTGTGCCGTGGGCGAGCAGGGGAGAGTGGTGGCGGTCGATCCAGCGGAATTGGATTATGGTAAATCCTCTAGTTTTTCTCCTAGGGGTGCGAACGGAAAGCAGCCGACTAATGGCTCCTATAGGTGCCCCGTATACTCTCGGCCAAGCACAGGGTCATATCTCGCAAGGCCCGCTAGGTGGGCAGATTACTTGGGTCCAACAACCCCCACTAGACTACCTCTCCTCCCTCTCCTCCACCTCCTCGCCCGCTAGCGAAAGTGAGGCCTTCGACGCAACAGTCCTCGCCCACTGCCTATGGTACTTCACCTCTCCCTCACTTATCCTTTCTACCTTCCTTGCCCTTAAGCAGCACAGCAAGCGTCTCCTCCTTGCCGAGTGGTCATTAGTAGCGACACACCCCTCCGCCCAGCCTCACGTATTAGCTACGCTCACCCAGGCAGCGCTAGAGTGCCATAGACCTAAGAATAGCGACTCGAACGTCCGTACGGTGCTAGGGCCAAAGCGGCTTACCGAGCTAGCCCTAGCTGCTGGGTGGCAGCTGGAGAGTGAGACCCTCGTGCAAGGTGGGGAGGGATTGTTAGACGGACAATGGGAAGTCTCTACTTGTCTTTCTTCCTCTTTTGAAAGGGAAATAAATGAGCAAATAAGTGATGAAAGGGAACGGGCGGCGATTCTTGCGTCACGGGATGCGTGTGAGGCGAGCTTGGAGGGTATACAGGGGGGTCGGAAAGGAGTTAGGGCCATGGATGTTTGGGTTGCTAATTTCGTCTGATTGGGCGAGCTGGGCGTGTCCTAGCCCTCGGTATAACGATAGATGATCACTTCATAGAGCTAGGCTTTCTAGGACTAGAGATAGGTATTATAATAATCCCGACATTAACTCAACAAATACCATTCTATACATTCATAATAAAACCATATACCTTGACTCTAATATTTAAAGGTTAAATGCTTTCTCTCGTCGGATATATTCGTAAATGTAAGCATTTTGTCAAAGAATCCTAGTTTTCACGCTAGCACCTGTTGGTCAGACAGGTAATTCAACAGTGGAGAGGAGAACGTATTGTAGTCCCTTCATATCAGCTTCTACAGCTAGTGCTGAAGACAGATGTAAACTTCCATTTTTCCATGATTCGCAACACTTTGGGTTTGGTACGTTGTTAGTGTGCGAGAGCTTTTATATAGCCGATACTAATAGTTTATTTTCATTACTAGGATCGTCGAGTTACCCGCGCCTCTATATCCCAAGCCAACTTCCTCGCCAAACGGAGTTAAATACAAGCCCTGCAATTTTGTTCTTAAGCGGAAAGATGCACGAGATAGTTCTAGATGGAACTCCCGATGGTACAATATAGTCACAAATCCTCCCTATCTTACGTATACTAATCTATAATGTAGCAATTTTTGCGGAGAATTCAAGCGCTACTGGACGGAGCCTAGAAACTGTACTCAAGCAGCTGGAGGATATGTGAAGTCAAGCTTATTTTCTCTGGCGTTATATTAGGAAGTGTTTGATACAAAACTGAGGAGACAAGCTACCAATTTATTACTAAAACCTGGAGAAGGGGTTTTCAGGACCGTATTGTACCGATTACAGATATCTTGACAGGCATAATCTCTCATATATACTAACTACCTGGCTATTTGGGTCACAGACTTTATATACAGCTTCAAGCAGAAACAGGAGTAATCTTAATGACCTCCTTCAAATCACGACTACTGAATCCAACATGAAGGACAAACTCGCCCTCAGGTATGAGCCACTTCTGAGACACAATATCCCAATAACTCAAATCTCTACGCATCAACTCAAATCCAACCGTGCGAGACTCGCCCGGAGCCAAAGAGACCTTCTCAAAACCGCGCAGCTGCTTGGGTGGTGTTCCCTCGGGGGTGCTCTCTGGGAATGTAACGTACAACTGGGGAACAGTAGCACCCTTGACATCACCAGAGTTTGTCACTGCAACGGTCACGTTGTAGATAGTCTCCCACAGAGCGGGATTTCCACCTGGCTGTATGGGCTGCTCCTCGGGGATGGAGGAGATAGAGTCAGCCACGGGCTCAGCATTGAGGTCGGAGAGGTTGAAGATGGTGTACGAGAGACCGAAGCCAAATTCGTACTGCACGGATATATTCTTAGCATCGAAGTAGCGGTAGTCAATCTCGAGCTTCTCGTCAAACCAGGATTGCCAGTCATACGTGCCATTTGTGGACACTGCGGTGGTGGGCGGGGCATTGTAGTCGCTGCCGTTCTTGGCGATTGTGTAGGGGAGGTGACCGGAAGGGTTAACGTCACCATAAAGGACGTCGACGATGGAGTTACCGGCTTCCTGGCCGGGGTAGTGGGCGGCCACAATGGCGGTGACATTGGGGTGGTTGGCCCAGGAGAGGACGTTGATGCCGGAAGAATGGGTGATGACGATTGTATTGTTGCAAGACTTGGCGACGGACTCGACAACATCGTCGCCGTAGTAGTCCACAGTCAGGTGCTCGCGGTCGGCGCCTTCTTCGGCCCAGGTCTTCAGAAAGACCAGACAGGCATCTGGGATGGTGGGGACCCAAAGATCTGTGACACTAGAGGTCGCAATCTGGGTGTTGTTCAAGAAGTATTGGACAAGAGCGTTGTCTTTCTTGGCGCGGGCCTTGATGGCCTCTAGTGGGGAGACGAGATAGGTAAAGCGGCCGGTACCCGAGCCACCACCAGAAGCGAGGTTGCCGAATTCGAACGTCGCCTGGTTCACAGGGCCCATTGTGTTCTCACCAGCATCGTTACCGAAGACAGCGATATTCTTAGGGGCCTTCAAGGGCAACACCTGCTTTTCATTCTTCAGCAAGACGGTAGCTTCAGCAGCGAGCTTGCGGATCAGCTTGGCGTGGCTTCCGCGGACATCACGGCTTCGCTCGCCAGTGAGATTGAACTCGCGAAGCCAGGTTGAACGGGGAGAGAAGGTGTTCAGGTCGGCAGATGAGGGATCGACCTCTGGGTAGTTCTTATCCTGGCCGAGCCAGTAGTAGGGCGTCATAATGCGGACGATCATGTCATTGACACGAGATTCATCAACTGTTCCGTTGTTGACGGCATATGTGACGTTCTTACCGAAGAAAGATCCGGCTTCGGGGACCATACCGTAGGCACCGAGACCACCGGGCATGTTCATGTCGAGACCACTCTCGATCGAGGCGACACCAGAGTGAGTGCCACCCCAATCAGACATAACATATCCCTGGAAACCAAGCTCTTCTTTAAGCAGACCGTTGAGTGCCTTGGAGTTCTCGCAAGCATAAGAACCATTCAGACGTTGGTATGAGCACATGAAGCCAGCAGCCTGGGCGCGGACGGCATTAGCGAAGGGCCAAAGGTATAGCTCATGCATAGTTCGGTCATCGATGTTAGCAGAAACTGCGTCCTGAATCACATCTGTGAGGGTTCCATTGGAGTCATAGGTAGGGTTACGCTGAGTCTCCTGCTCATTACCGATGAAGTGCTTTGCGGTGGCTTGCACGCCAGCATCCTGGTGGCCGCGAATGGTCTTCTCCATGGCAACACCAGTGAAGTAAGGATCGGCAGCAAAGCCTTCCCAGTTTCGGCCTGCGTAGGCAGACCGGCCGAGTGGGCCGGCTACGGGGCTGAGGGCGATGTGAGCACCTTTGGCCTTGAACTCTTGTCCCATAGCGTAACCTCGTTCATAGAGGAGATCCCTGTCCCACGTGGATGCTACGGTGACACCAGCAGCAAAAACGCTTGCATAGTCGGCTACTCGAATTGACAGGGGGCCGTCCTGCAAGCAAAGACCTGGGAACCCGAGTCGTGGGATAGCAACAATGTTCCCCACACACGGACCCGGCTGGCCAGTGACCATATCTGCTTTCTCATCGGCAGTCAGCTTGGCGACAAACTTTTGGGCTTTGGCATAGGCTTCCTCCCAATCGCCTGAACCGGTAGCGTTCGCTGTGGTATAGATCAGCAAGAGCCTAGTGATATAGATGAGGATCGAAGAGGCATACGTGAGGGAAGGACGGCAGGGGAGTGTCCGTAAGGGCCCAGAATGGTTGTGTTCTTGGGTTGAATATAACTAAAAGAATCTTGACTTCGACTAGTTCCATCAAATGATTGGCCATTAGCCAATGTGGCAGCCAAAAGGCCTGAAACCACAAACTGAGCGACGCGCGCCATTTCTCGTGACTTCGCTAGGCAGGAGCTCTAACAGTCTCTGGAGGTGCTATCCTTAGAATATTCACTCCTCTTTATACTCCACAATTTACAACCTGCAACCCTTCTCCGGCATCAAATGACCCGACCTGGTGGGGATATGGGGGCAAAAGCAAATTGCCGGAGTTCTACCGGTAACTTCACGCAGGAAGATATGGTTGGGCCCTAAATTTAAAATTCTAAGGTTCGTTGATAAACATGCAGGAATACTAGTTGGCTGCATTCCAGGTCCTGTCCCGCATTTTTTTAGTAGTCTTCTTTTGAAGTCTTTTTGGATAACCCCCCTTATTAGTGCTGTAGCTAGCATGTATATGAAAATAGCTTCCAATGTTCAAATCGACTTTTCTATTAGATTTCTATGGGAATGGTATCCTAGGTGCTCATTATGAATAACCCTCTCAGATTCGTAGTCCGAGCCAAGTAACGTAACCGGAGTTTTGCCGGCATTCCTGTGGGGACCCCACACACTCCTCTTTCTGGGGAAGTTTCTTCAGGTTCTTCATCACTTTACAGTCAGTGCGTAGCACACCTTATCACGCATTTTAATTCTCTAGACCGGCCTTCTCCGCAAGTATCGGTCTGATTAGCTCTCAACACTCGCCAATTTCTTCGAAATTGCTCTCCGAAGACTATAAAAGCGAATATGAGAAAATCCCTGAGAAACCTTGACAAAGGTTGAGTGACTAAACCCGAGGATGCCAGCCTTGGCACCGCAAGACCTTCCCATAGTGATCACCACCTTGGCAACTAGACTTGGCTAGCGGGTATCCCACTGGGCGACTTCATCGGAGACGGAAAAGCCGGCATCTTCACTAATATGTGTGCCATACTCGTCGGCAATACTTCGGATGCTCGATAAAGTTTGTTGGTCTGTTTTTTTCGCTTCCCTACGATGTCACTGAGGGGTACCTGCACTCTGGTGGTAGCTCTTGGCATGCCCGCAAAGCCACCAGGTGATCTTTTGAGGGGTTAGAAATTAGTGTTGCCGGTATACTGACATGAGGTGGTAGCTTGGACTTGGTGGCTATAACCTATCCCGTGTTTTTAGGATATAAGGAGTCTCCACCGACGGGTAGAGTAGGTTCTGTGCTTTGTCCTCAGCTGGCAGCACTCTTTCTAGAGAGGGATTAGATGGTTTGTAATCATTATGATAGCAAATTGAAGTTTCCCGATGTCGTAAGGCTATCAGCGGCGCCTGGAAAGATGTTCATGTGATACAATCTGATTACCCAAATTTTACTAAAAGGTCTACCATAACTTAGGCATTTAAGCAATCGGTATACATTGTAGTGACTACAAATTTAGCAAATTTACAGCCTTGTATTTTCTAGCTAGATACACACAAGCCCACGCGGGATCCATATTGAGACAATCCCAGTGGACAAATCCGGGCGCGGGGTAAGCATCTTGCAGCTTGAGTCACTTCCACTAGGTAAGAAGGGCTTCCGGGGCTTAGCAGTGAGATACATCTACGCTAGCTTCAGCGGAGTGCTGCAAAATACCCAATTTTATTTGCTTGTGGCTCTATCATTTATTATATAGGTCGAGAAATGATAGGAGTATTTAGTAGAAAACACATGCTTCTCCATTCAAACAACCTAAAGGACATCCAAAAAGACGCATAGGTGTATAAAGAGATTAAAAAGAATGACCCGATCACCAGGCATATTCTATTATTCTATAGAACTGAATATAGTGATATGTACCTAGAAATTATCTTCTATGCTTTGTAGGTTTGGTCTCTACATCTATCCATAAACTTTATCAAAATCTCTCGTTGCAGTCAGTTACTAAATTACGAACCCTCTTTAACTTGTATTGCTCAGAGCTATATACTCCGCCATACCAGCCTAGCCAAGAACTAAGCCAGTGCATATATACATAGACTAGCCTATTTGGGGGCTACTAGTAATTCCAATACCAATAATTATCATCAATCAATTCCCAGTATGTAGTTTATAGCTTCCTTTCCTTCTATATTTCATTAGTTGTATGTATTTGAAAGAATATCAAATTTTTTACTAGTGGCGTGCATGCATTTGCGTGGTTCTCGGCTGGGCTGACATGGCAGTGTTGTTGGTTAGTTACTTGGTTTGTTTCAGTTTTAAGAGAGCGTTTTTATTATTGCCCGATGAAAGCGAAAGGTTGTCTATCCTATCAGTTAGAAAAACAATATAACCGTGCCAAGCACCCAACACCAGGTTGGTGAAAAAGTTGCGTTTGCTGGGGCGCACTACTACTAGGGGAACGCAAAATCTAGAAATTAGGTATCTTTTATATGACTTGCCTATACAAAAGGTACTTATGTACCCTGTAGGTATAACATAACTGACCAGTTGAGGAGTTTCACGCCATTACGAACCAAATCGCAATAAGTCTAGGGCACACGTGAAAACTAATGAACCCTAGTTGAACCACCAAGGCGTAGAAGATATCTTGATGACCTACACCCGTGCGTCAACTAATCAAGAATGACACTGCAAACCCCGCCAATAGTGTAATCTTCCAAGTTAAACATGGGCAGCCTAATCAGTTGCACGTGAGTGCAAGAGTGTCTCATACTTCCCAGTGAATACATTTCGATATATTGAATCAAGTATAGCCTGAGTCCTGCAAAAGCTAGTGACTTGTAGTTCAACGAGAACCTCTTGGGGCTCGATAGTTGGGATCGCGAGTTTATGTGTCTCGAAGTAGAACTTGGGACCTCGCCGAAAAGCATTTCATCGGAGACAATATTCCCCAGCCCTTATCAAGGACGAAGTGTCTTACATTTTGAAGGACTGCAGCCATCTGATATGATGGCACTCTTTGTTTTGAACTGGAGCTCATTGTAGGAAGTTTGTGAGAGCTATTTGGTAACAGTACTTATCTCAAAATCGGAATGTTTGACATTCATCTCACGGAGAGAGAAGTTCACCTCAGCGATTAGTTTACGTATTTATATATAGAGCTGGCAGTGGATGGAATTCGTGACCTTGTCTGGAAATTTTCTTCCCTGCCGGCAATCCTCTACACCTCGGATATATTTCACTGGCGGTATTCTTCAACATAATCTCGACGTCAACTCCTCCACTTTGACCTGATATCCGATCCGGTGTGAAATGATGTAGAAATCCCGTCACGGATTTGGGAGAACCCCGTTAGCGCACACCTCACCTAGCATTTAATGTTTAATTCAGCAGTTCGCTGTATGATGTTGCCGAGTTTTTATTTTTTTCTTGAGATTTCAAAATGTTCTACAATATTATCAATTCAGAGCGCCGGTCCGGAGACTCTGCAACGGTCACGAACCCCAGGACCAATGAAGCCTTCTCGGAGGTAACAGTCGCACATGAGACGGATCTTAACGACGCAGTCGAAGCTGCAAGGGCATCATTTAAGTCTTGGAAAGCCTTGTCTGTCAGGGATAGACAGAGCTACCTACTCAAACTAGCCGATGAACTAGAACGGCGAAGAGATGAAATCCGGGGCCCTTTGGCGGCGGAGACCGGAAAATCTGTAACAAACTGCTTCCACATTATGAATATCGGAAGAAATACTAAGAGATACTTCAGAAAATCCTCGCAAGCATGGAGATTGATGAGACTTTGGGGTTTATCAGATTTAATGGTATCGCAGATCTACATTCCGAAATATTGCTTAACTGGAAAAGCTTACCGGTTCAGCATCTCAGTCATTGCCTGATAAAGTGGAATACGAAAATGATAACCTCAAGATTGTGTCTACTCATTATCCTATAGGAGTGGTGGGTGCGATTTGCCCTTGGAACTTTCCGGTCGTGTTAGCCGCCGCCAAGACTTCTGCAGCGCTCGTCATGGGAAATTGTATCATTATCAAACCATCGCCATTCACCCCGTGTGCCACTTTGAAGTTCGCTGAGATTGCAACATCCGTGCTTCCGCGGGGTGTGCTCCAGGCGCTCAACGGAGACACCGATATAGGAAGGCTCATCACCATTCATCCGGGGATCGACAAGATTAGTTTCACCGGATCCATTTCAACTGGAAAAATGGTAGCGGAAAGCGCAGCCAAGACTCTGAAACGAGTGACGCTCGAGCTCGGTGGAAATGATGCAAGTGTCATCTTCCCCGACGTTGATGTCAAAACCGTTGCCGCTAAGGTTGCCGCCGGTGCTTTTTTCCATTCAGGTCAAATGTGTGTTGCTACGAAAAGGGTCTATGTGCATCAGGATATTTTCCAAGAATTCCGGGACTCTTTTATGGAAGCAGTCGAGAACATCAAAATCGATATTTCTGGTGACCAGTCACCTCTGTTCAGTCCCATTCAGAATGAAGTACAGTACAAATTTGTCAAGGATCTCATTGCTGATTGCAAGAAAAACAACTATCGTTTACTTTGTGGGGGCAATACCGACGAGCAGCAACCAGGGTTCTTCATCGCACCCGTGGTTGTAGACCAACCACCACATGATTCTCGTGTTGTCCAAATGGAACAGTTTGGTCCTATCATTCCGCTTATGAAGTGGTTTACTGAAGATGAAATGATTTCGATGGCCAACGGGACAGATACTGGCTTGGGGGCTTGCGTGTGGGCGGAGGATGTCGGCACTGCGGAGCGGATTGCGCGGAAACTCGAAGCTGGAACAGTGTGGATCAATAGCGCTGAGCTCCCCAACCCATTCGGCTACTGTTCTGGATGGAAGCAGAGTGGGATTGGAGGCGAGTGGGGGAACCAAGGCTTGCTGTCGTATTCTCTCACACAGACAATTCAGCTGCACAAATAGACTGTCCATGGCCCTCATAGCAGAGACTATGGTGTCTAGTCAGCTCAAATGTTTCCTTTTCAAAATTCTGTCGCGATAATCCAAATATCTTTGCAGCAGCCCCTCAAAAGGATCGTAAAAAGCTATGTAAAGTTAGTCAAGTAAAAAGTCAAAGTTTGTACGAGCTACATCTATTACCACTTGGTCAGTACGAGGACTAGATACAAGGAGAGAGATAGATTTTATACTTGATCATCAAAATTATGCTCATAATAAATAAAAACAACCAAATCTTCAATAATCTCCTCTGATAGCTCAGCTGGAAGAGCGCAAGACTGTAATTGCCCTGTTCTTTGTGGAACTTGTTATCTTGAGGTCCCTGGTTCGATCCCGGGTCAGAGGAATTTTTTGCATTTTCGAATTTCAACTTTTTGGTTCCGTAACACAGGAAAAGTGAAAATCATTTGACATATTCTAATTTTTTAAAAGAGTAGTCGAAGGAAGATATGACAATCTCACTTAGTGTCAGCCAGAACGTCGCAAACCAACATTGCCCTGGATTTTCCTTGCATACTTGGCGTATGATATATCGCATGGCTATTAGTCGTGCAACCAATAGATTTGTCATGTGCACATGGAGAACCTTAACTGCAAGAACAAGAGACCGAATTGACAGGCGTGTATCGTGGGATTATATTAACTCGTGCTGATTTAAACCATTGAACATAGAATGAGAAAAAAAAAAGGAAGAAGGACTGATATGTCCAACGCGAGAGGAACCATAAATCTCAACACTGAGCGATACCAACTGTCACCACCAGCTACTACCTTTATCAGTATCCAAACTTAGAGTCTCGCTTAGATCTGCATGGCAACAGCGCAGATAGCTCCAACCACCACGGCAACACTGGGCAAAGTAGCACGGCTGGCAGCATTGAAAGGAATGGTGCTAGGGCTGGGGTTGCTGTCGCTGCCGCTGCCGCTGCCACCAGAGACAGGAGAAGTGTGAGCCACAATGCCGGTTGAGGTCTTAGATGCGTGGCAGGCAGCATTGCAGACAGTCACAACGTTTGTGAAGGTAGGAGTGATACGGGTGAAAGCGCCAGTGTGGGATGGGCGTCCCACAGTAACGGAAGGAACGTGGGTGAACGTAGGAACCGAAGCGGAGGCACCAAAAGAGGGAGCAGAGCCAGGTCCTGCGGGGCCAGTGAAGACTGGGGTGGTAGTCTCACCTGGCACAAAAACGGGAACGGTAGGTGTAGACTCGCCTGGCACAACACCGGGGATGGTAGTCTCTCCTGGTACAACACTGGGGATGGTAGTCTCTCCTGGCACAACACTGGGGATGGTAGGCTCGCCTGGCACAGTACCGGGGATGGTAGTCTCTCCAGGCACAACACTGGGGATGGTAGGCTCGCCTGGCACAGTACCGGGGATGGTAGTCTCTCCTGGCACAACACCGGGGATGGTAGTCTCGCCTGGCACAACTACGGGGGTGGTAGTCTCACCGGGGACAACGACTGGGACAGTGGCTGTGGGAGGGGTAGATGATGCATCATGGCAATCAACCTCACCCAACACGGCCAAGCACAAGTTGATAGGAATATTAATCAGACCTCCACTAGATCCGGAGCTCTGCTGGCAGTGAGCCTCGCCGAGGACAGCCAGGCAAATGTTGAGGGGCACATTGATCAGGGCACCGTCACCTCCGCTGGAGGAGGAGGAAGCCTGGTCACACTTGGCTTTTCCAAGGACAGCCAGACATGCGTTAACAGGTACGTTAATTAAACCGCCGGGGGTGGCTGTCTTCTGCTTGCACTCAGCCTCTCCAAGGATGGCTGCGCAGAGTCCAACGGGCACATTAATCAGGGCACCGTCACCGCCGCTGCTGCCACTGCCGCTGCCGGTGCTGGGAGTGGAAGCGACCTGGTCGCATTTGGCTTTTCCCAGGACTGCAACACACGCATTTACAGGCACATTAACCAAGCCATCAGCAGTAGCTGTCTTTTGCTTGCATTCAGCCTCTCCAAGAATGGCTGCGCAAAGATTGACGGGTACGTTAATCAAGCCACCGTCAAGGCCCCTGGGGGACAAAGAAACCTGTTCGCACTTGGCTTTTCCGAGGACTGCAGCACACACATTAAGAGGCACGCTAATCAAGCCATTGCTCACAGTCTTCTGCTCGCATTCAGCCTTTCCAAGGATGGCTGCGCAAAGATTGACGGGCACGTTAATCAAGCCATCGGCAGCTTGAACTCCCTATACAATAACATAATCTGTTAGCTGTACATCTAATTGTAACAGCAACAAAGGGCGGGGTTTGCTTACGGAGCATGATGCTGCGAGAGCGATAAGAGAAGTAATCATAGATTGCTTCATCGTTGCAGTTAGGAAGTATATTCAAAGTGAAATAAAGAACGGACGCTGAATGATACCAGCATAAACGAGTGATAGGTCAAAAACCAACAACGAAGAGATGAAGAACAGAAATTAACCAGAGAGACAGGCAGCCTTATATGTGACAACCCATCAGCTAGCCATTATAGCAATCGTAAAAATAGGGGAGAAAACGTCGATCTACATCACAAACTATTGCCTAGACCCAAAAAAAAAGCCAAGTAAGAAGTACAAGACCAGACCAGCCCATCTTGCTTGTAAGTGACTTTCTGATTGGTCCCCTGCTCCTGATTTTCCTCATTTTTCGTTGACAAGTTGGTCAATGAACCGACCCTCATATTTAAAACCTTATTGCTGGACCTATCACTTTACCTCCGGGCCGCTAATGCAATTAGCGCCTTATTTAATTGCGCCCACCCGGGGCTAGTCCGCACTAGTCCAGCCACACAAGGCCGTATGCACAACGTATCTCAAGCAGTTCTTTGTGTTCGTGATATCTCAGTTCAGGGGCTACTCTAAGCAAGGTGGCAGTTTAAATATAGGGCTATTCGGCGAAATAAGCCGAATAATCCTAAATTGGACCAAATGCCAGTTCATCAAATTCGAGTCCCCGTAACCCCAATAGACCAGTCATCATGCGCCTCCTATCTAATGCAGACCCCCCAGCTATCGGAGTGCAAGGGTCTCTAGTCAGGTACGCTGCATTTCTAGATTTGAAGCCAATCAATCTTGTTCGCCTTTTCTCTCCAGGACAAACTTACTCCGTACTCTGTACTACCTGCATACAATATATCGCATTCTCGGACACTGAGTTACTGCACAACTATTAAATTTAGGGTCTAAGTTTCGTACTGCCCCATGGTTCATTAACCCTTGGAGGTGGCTTGACCTCCTTGGCTGCGCTAGAGATGCGAACCCCACCGCCATTTTGATCTTTTCAATCTTGTTATGAGACCCGCAACATCTGTTTCCGCATGTGGAGCGTGATCTACAGTCTGGCGTGCATGATTATTCTGGATTCTCGGCTTTGTACAGGCGTCTTCATAACTCCGTCATGTGCACCCTCTCGCATAAAACCTGTGGGCATACCAACGGATTGCTAATTATGCAATACAGTGTGTGCTTGAGCAAACGATACTTTCTCGACTAGTGGATATGATACCTTAAATCTTGAAAGAAATTTGTATTACTGCACTAATGATCGAATTCGATGCACTCAGGCCCCGTCCACGCCAGGGGCTCGGAGAGTCCGTTTAATTGCCCCCAGTCGCTTAAATAGGCCCCGAAAAGTCGGCTTACTTTCACTGGTGTTGGGAAAATAACTAGGAACCGAGAACTAGCGCGCAAGGAACCCCTGCTCCGAGTATCCTGTCTTCATGGATATCCGCAAATTTTCAAATATTCTTGCAATTGTTATGAACACCAAACAAGAGAACTGAAGGTGCTCTTACAATCTTTCTCCAGTGGCCTGACCCGCTAGAAGGAAGCGTTCCACTAACAACTCACAGTATGTAGCGCGATTAGTGCGGTTTCATCCTTTACCCTTGCTGTACATAGCATGGCATGGTCTACTCCGTGAATCCAGCCCCATTTGTGTTTGTTGGTTTGTTGGAGCGTCAGGGCTGTACTCCGTTCTGCGAAGTCGTCGGACCTACGTACATTCCCCGAGTGAATGACAAATTTTGATCGGAATAGTCATTATTCCCTTCAGTCCTCGTCCAGTATAAGACGATAATGAACTACCTTATTGAAATTGAGTATCTTCGAATTTCTGCGACTTTAGAATGAATGTGCCAATTTGTGAAAGATGCGGCCACGCACGGATGGAATTCGTCCACGCGCTGACTCTCGCCTCCCACTGCCCCTTTCATTTTTTTTCTCACTCTGCTGTTGTGACAACAAAGGCTACGTTCAATGTCATGTTTCAGTGTACTCCGTACACTATGCGAAAAATCCTATCAAAGGAAGGCTCATTTAATTCGCCACGAAGCGACCCGTAAGGTCCACCGATCTCGATTACAAACTGAATAGGCTGACCAGCTCCCAGATACTCAGCAGCTCTCTTCTAGCTGCCCTTTATGCAACAAATCATTTATAAAGCTGTACATGAAGTATATTTATCATATATAACGAATATGATCTAAATGATTCGAAAGTGAGGTCACACGCAGACATATCAAAGCTTGTGCAAAGAAGCTCAACCAACCTACGTACGCCTCCTTCAGCCAAACCTGGCAGGAAAAGGCATTCCTGTGAGCTATGCTTGTTTGCCAAAGCATCTTGCGACAGGAATTTACCATGCTCTCGCTGTCGCTCCCTTGGACGACAGTGCACTTTTGTAACCAAAAAGACCCCCTCCCGGGATACTAGTTGCTCTATAGTAGCCTCACTCCCGCCTTAATTCTACGGGCAGATCTGATGTCAGCCTTCGGTATATGGATAACACTGCTACTGGTGACTTGGGGAATTTGAACGAATTCATTCAATGAGGTTACCAAAGCGCGCCATAGGTGTTGAATATAAATATAATTTAGTCAAATGTTGTACATGGAAAATTCGTTCCCTGCCCAAGGTATGCTGCAATTTGCGGCTAATTATTTTCTTCCTTCTTCAAAGCAAAAGATACATCCAAAAGTACATTGTATTATTATCTTGAATATTAATACGTCGAGCCAAATCAGGACTTCATCGGCAACATGAGCCATATCAGCGGCTGACTATTATGGTACATACAAATACAAGGAGGAATCGCGGGTGTTGGAGTAGTCTTTTGTCGAATAGTGTGTGATATAGTAGGAGGCTACCGAGGAGATACATGATCATTGCGAAAGGCCTGTTGCGTATATTGATATCTCAATCAGTTACCGGGATACTGTACTTTGGGTAAAGAGACTTACCATCTAATCAAGTATATCATCTCTCTTCCAAGGGCTTGCGTCTGCCCGTTGTGAGGGCTGCATGGGATGATAAACCCCGACATATCGGTTCAAATTGGCAATGGCTAGAGTATCATTGTTGGAAATTGCTGCAGGGTCTGGCGATAGTAATGCGTAGCACCGATCCAGGATTAATGTATCCAGAATGTCAAGGAAAATATCCATTTTTGGATAAATATGTCATGCCCCTTGGCCAACTCGCTGAGCCTGTACAAAGACAAGGGCATTTATCTTCTCTTAGGTATTTACCTACTCGAACAATACCTACAAGGTTGGCTTCGGCCTATATGGGGGAATACCCACACGGGAAATCCCTAGACGGTATGATCACTTACACGCTGTGACCCACTAATGCCACGCGTGGATATCCGTGACTAATAAACGAAGTTACCTATATGAACATATTGCAGTCTATAGGCATCCCTGCGAGAACTCCCTGCAAATTCATTCCCGTTAAGTGCGAAATCTGAAATTTTATGTAATAACCCATAGCTGTATCAATTGACCCTGGGTTATCCAAAGTAACTTGCTGTTAATATCTGTGGCTATCTTACGGAGCATGGTTGACGGAAAAAATATATATCGAGCTCAATGTTCTTTCTCTTTTTTTTTGCCATTTTTTTTCTTGTTCGTGTATACAGTAGACACTCACTGGTCTATGGTATGTTAGACAAGAAAATAAAAATTACCTTCCATAATTGCGTGAATAGATTGTGGATGGAAGCCTCATCAATGAGTTCGTTTCGACATATGACTATTAGACTTTGATCATAATATTTAGAGTGGCTGGTATTTCCATCAAGCAGCCAAGTGGCCGAGCAGTAACTCGACCATCGCATCTTCCTTGGTCTAGTGGTGATGATTTCCGCTTGTCATTAACACCGATAAGCGCGGGAGACCGGGGTTCGATTCCCCGAGGGAGAGATTTCT